>BMAU01002139.1:0-77367 GCA_019973935.1 Trichonephila clavipes
GTCGGTGCTTCCGCCAGTATACGTTTAAAGTACGCTGGAGCAGGCACGCGCTCGATACTAATGGTCGAACGGCGTTATTGTGAGTCACCCCAATTCTTTTTATATAATTATTTTTATAGTACAAGTAAAAATCGTAATTTCAGTGAATATTTTAATTAAGAGAAAATATACTCACCTACTTTTAAGGACACAGAAAATATTTCGGAAAAAAAATTATCACACCGGGAACTCAGTCAAAACAAGTACCTTAAGATTGTAAAAAACGTTTGTCACTCCCAAAAAAGAAGGAGATATGTGACAAATATATTTTAGTTCACGTTAAGACTGTCAAACAGGAGAATAGTGTCAGAGTCATTGGTAACAATTAAACAGTTTTGCCAAAATTACCGATTTCGTGCACTCTTTGCTCGGCGTGGCCACACCCGGATTAAAAGTGTATTTATTACAATATGGATGTACTAAAAATTATGTAAAACGTTTTTCATTATGCTTTATTTGTTTGGGAATACTCATAAAAATAAATCTTGGCATGATAATCCTTCAAAGTGCTTTCTGTGCTTTTCCAAAAATCATAAAAAATTTTTACAAGGAAAAAAGCTCAGCAGAAATAGTTTATTTACAACTTCCGTAAATGAAAAAACAAATTCATAAAGAGCGGGGCGTAACTAACCGTAGTAAGTTCGAAGGTCTAACCGCCGCAAAAGCCTGATCTGTATTTGCCTACAGCTGATGGCAATAATATATAACAGTGATGAATTCTTTTATCTTTCTTAAATTTTTTTTTTGAATATGGATCTGGGTTTTGCTTTTTTTTTCTGAAAGAGTAGCATTTTTGGTTTGAAAAGAAAACGTAATAAAAAAATCTCTCATCATGGGATTACAGCAAATCAAATAAAAGTTTTTTAATTTGCTTATAGTATCAAAGATAGCTAAAAAATGTGGTTTAGGAAGTAGAAGCTTTTATTTTTGATGATGTAATATCCCAGATGATATATATAAATTATATCAGTGTAAATTATATCAGTGTATGTTTTTTATTACGTCAGAAAGTATTTTGTTTTACTTCACACATTCAGAAAATAATTTTTTTAATCTTTTATTTTCGATATGTTTGCGCCCCCTTGTAGGTTTATCGCCCCAGGGCACGCTCTACGGTTGAGAAATACTGGACTAAACCATTGTTCAGATTTGCTATTAACATCCGTTCTCAAATTAGTCTCTTAAGTTTCTTATTAATGAAAACCAGATTAATTTTCTGAATATCAGCATCGATACTTCTTGAGGGCTCCAAGTAATAGAAAAAAGAATAAGAGTTATATATATATTGAATTATATAAGGCCTACACCCATGGTAATTATATAGTAGTCTGTATTACTGAGGTCAGCAAAATTGAGAAATCTTTTGAGTGAATAATAACACCTTCTTTAATATTCACAGAGTTTACATCACATAACACTTTATAAATGCTGAGAAAACCAACCACAAAACCGTTATGACAATGCGCAAATATTATCTCAGTCCATAATTAGGAGGATCTGTTGAGCAGATTTGGATTTGTGCAGATTTAGATCAGAATCCTTAAAAAATAAGTAGGTCTATTAATCAGTTCTTGACATAACTGAATTTTTCATAAAGATGGGAATCTATTACAGAAATTTTTTGTGATTAATGTTTACTTATCTTGCGTCATTTCTAGTTTTATGTTTGAAATAAATACAGTTTCTGCAAGCTTTTGTATTGATTTTTGTTTTCAGTCTTTTCCATTGTGTTCCTTAGAGCAGTTAACGCATGCAGGAGGATAAGTGCTCTTAACAGATCAGTGATTTTATTCGAGGCAATCGAATCATTTATTAATGACGCGACAAATTCTTTACCTGCACACAATTTCCATTCAATATTCAAACTTTTTTGAAAAGGATGTTCTTTCGAATAGCAAAGTGGTGTCTCAATAATGATAAGTCTCCAGTATTCGTGTTCTTAATTTGCAACCGAACTTTGAATAAGTTCTTTTTTAGCTCTACTGATTCCAGAATTCTAAGGTTTGAATGAAGATGGTGTTAAAACATGTGCATTATTAACATCTCATTGGAACATTTTAATTAAAACCGTAGAATTTTCTTTTCTCGGTACAGTCAAATTTAGCTCCACCGGGGATTTTGACTTCCTTGCGTCTTGGAGTTCATTTTGAGCTCTATTAGAGCACCTTGAACTAAAAATTTTGAGTTCCAATCGTTTTGAAGACTGTTTGGTTTCAGTGGTGTTATTTCATAGTTTAATGTTTTTTTTTATTACCTGAAGTACAGTTTTTTCGGTAACTTAACAATAGCAGTTATTTAAAAGTGAGTTTTAACCAACCTCATCTGAATTTTTTCATCCAAGAAAATATGTCAGAAGGGAATATTTTCTCGCGATTATAAAAATAACAATTATCAGTAGTATCATTTAGTATCCTCCATTACCCATAAGTGTTCTATTTACGTTGAAGACATGCAAAAATACGTTACTAGGGAAAAGTAAGAGACACCATACACACAGCGACAACTTCAACAGGTAGCAGCCAAATTTTAAGTCGGACCATTGCAAATGTTTTCATCTCTTCCCTGATAAAAGACGTATATCTGCAGAAAACATCAGACTCAGAAATTTATTAGAATAATATTTTTAGTTATTTTTTGACGAAATGGAATTTTTAGTTTTAATTTTTATAAAAATTATTTTCGATCTAATTCCTAATTTATAACTGTGACTTGAAATGCTGATATATGCCTAAGGTGCATGTAAATAATTACAGATCAACTTAGGAGTATAGTCTAATCAGTGCTTCTCAAACTTTCAATACTTGTGACCCAAATATTCAAATATAATTTTCATCGCGTCCCCCCTTTCCATACAATAACAATGTATTGAATTCAATAATACTATACTTTGACGCTAAAACTACATTTCAAATTTAACCTCTTAATTGCCACAGGTGTATATAAACGTTTCGCTCATCCAGTGCAATAATTGCCACGGGCGTATATATACGTCTCAGAATTACGATTTTTCCTGTGAACTGCTATCCATAAAATTACTCAAAGGCTTTGGAATACAATGAAAGGATCTTAACAGTATTTGCGAAGGACGTATTTATTTCAGAGGATTTGCTTATTTACTCTCTCCTTTTCTACCTTTCCTTCCCCCTGATGCACCCCATACGCTCAACTACTTGTTAAATGGTCGACATTAGGGAGCGAATCGATTAATTTTAATCGGCATTTAAGGGATTAATTATAAACCGTACAAATTATCAAGATAAGTGTTATTTTTTTATATAATTTCACATATGGCAAGCCCATGTGATCACTGATAATTATGAAAATTATTTTTAACTTAATATTGTTAAATTAATTGTCAAATACACATTGTGAAGTACGGATACATTTATTTTTATATATATATATAATCCAAAATAAAAGAATTTTTTCAATATATAATCATATACATATACATACACATATATATAAATTTATACACACATATACATATACATAAACATGTCCATAAATTAAACCTGTAGAATTATTACATACATCTTGTATAAGAATATTCAAATTACAGGAAACCACCAGATGGCGCGGATAGTACGTCACAATGACGAGTGTAAGTGAGGGGGTATATAACGAATGGTGGCAAAGAAGTAAAATTGATCCACAAGTGCTTTAAAAAGCCTTTTAGTGCAATAACCGCATAGTTATGGTACAAAGGAAGCATTTGGATGATTTTTGCAGTAGGAGTATTGAATGACTGGAGTGTGGACGTACCAAGCTGGAAGTATCCGAGGAACTTGGAATCCCAGAGTGTCATCTCCCAGGTTTTTGGCAACGATTCAAGATGATGGTAATGTGACTAGATGTTACAGCACAGGTCGCCCTCGGTTACAACGCCGAAGGAGGACCGGTATTTGGCAGTTACTGCCAAAGACACGAACGGAGCACAGCATCCAGACCTGTCTCGTCAGCTGTCTTTTGCTACCTGTACCACAGTTTCAAGGCAGACCGTGTACAGACATAAGGCACATTGGTCTTTATGCTCGTAGGCCTGTTGGACGTGCCACTTACCGCAACTCACTGTCCCCCGCGATTTACCTGGAGTAGAGCATGCATTATAAACACCACAACAGTGGTCTTGTGTGATGTTTTCTGAGGGAGTCAGGTTTGGTTGCAGTCTGATTCTGTCCGGACTTTGTATGAGTACCGGTACCCGTTACCACCAAAGAGAACACCATTGAACGACGCTTACCGTTACGGTGGTGCAGGATGGCTCATTTGGGGAGGAATTATTCTTGGTTTCAGAAACGACCTGCATGTTCATAGTGGAACGATGACAGGCCACATTTATCAGGATGTCATTCTGGAACAACATGTACGTTTGTTTCAGGGTGCCATGGGTGCTGAATTTCTATTTATGGATGACAACGCTCGTTGTTCCATCTCCTTTATTGTGTTTTTTCTACAAATACAAAATGATGTATTTTCCATTAGAAAGAAAGATACTTCATAGGGACTGAACATGTTGCAATATTCTATTAGTTAATATGATTGAATTAATTGAATTTTTAGACTTTAGTTTTTACAAAAAAAACTGACATTTAGACCTCATACTTTCCAGCAGCGCAGACGCTGTAAGAATGTAATAGAAAATTGTAACCTTGAATAATGTAATAGAGAGTTTTTTACAGGCATGATGGAATTGCGATCGAATATGTCTATTGTACTCTTATTTTCAAAATCAGATTAAGGAAATGTAGCAAATGGTTTTCCAGGAATTTTGTTTTGCGCAGATTAGGAGTCTTTCAAATTTCGTCTGAGAATAACTTGTGTTTTTACTATTTCAAGTCATATTTAGGCTTAAAGCTACAGATTCTTTGTCCGACCAATATACTTCTAGAGCAGTGGTTTTCAAAGTGTTCCACGGAACTCTGGGGTTCTACAATAAAAATCAGAAAGAAAATTATAAATGTGTATGTCACGTTCTCTATGGAGTTTGTATAACCAGGAGTTTGTAAAACTCATCCTTTATCCTTAAAACTAAACATTTTATGTATTCATAATATCTTCACACACATTTTTGTAATACTTTTTAAACTTAATAAACAATATTATAATATTAAAATGTTTTTTCTTTATATATATTTTTTACTTGATTGTGAACATTCTGTTGTTAACTATCCCGGGTTCCACGAAAACTTTTTATCCTCGTTTGTACAATGTTTTGGAGAACTAAATAATTTTCTAATGAAAAATGCATTTTTTTTTCATTCCTTGTAAAAAAAAATACATATGAGGGAAAGGGAACAACTTATCAACGTATCAGTAAATTAGGCGTTAAAATCTAAATTTAAGCAAGTACTGCTCCTAAATTGTAAATTGCAAATTGATGCAAAATATACAGGATTTTCTATACAATTAAAAACATTTTTAATGCCATTCAGAACAATGTATTTAAGCGAAATAAATTTCTCATTGTGAATGGATACAAAAACTCAGAATAGAAAGTCCAACAACAGATAATTTCAATACTTCTAGAGTCGACAGTTTATATGAAAAAAAATGCAAGAACATATTCCAGTTACTAAACATAATGTGAAGCCCAGTGGCTGAGTGGTTAGTGCTTTGCGCTTCCCCGCCACAGGTTCGAGGTTTAAACCTCGGGCTGAGCAAGGTTGACTCAGCCTTTCACCCCTTAAGAGAGTCAATAAATGAGTTCCAAACTGTCTTGGGAACTTAACACTGGGGGTGTTCGCGTCAGACTGACCACCTGACCGGAAAATTTGCTCATGTACCTCAGGGTCCAAGGTCGCGTACACTGAGTTGGGCAGAGTAGGCATTGGCCTTCAGGAACTGTCACGCCACTGAGTCCAGTTAAATATACTGCATTGATATGTGACAACAGGATTAAAAATTAATATTATTTATGATTATATTATATCAAAGTTACATTACATTTTTTAACCCTCTAACCGGATAACACGGAAAATTCCGTCAGTTGAAAGATGCTTCGAAAATGGACTGCACGGATTTTTTCTGCCTGAAAAGTAACGTTTTCAAAAGCGGATTGGCAACTTTCTGAAATCCTTTCCCCCCTTTTAAAGGTTTAACATCTTGAAAGATAATTGGGGACGGTGGAAGCAACACAGCAGGACACTAATAAAAAGTTTTCTGGCTCGCAGGAAACCCCGTGTTTTGACCTTGGGGCAATCGTAAAAAATCGAGGGGAAATCTTTTTAGACCCCAGGAAGTGTTTATTTGTTACCTCGTTTTTTAAAGTTTTGTAAAGTCCCAACGCATAAGTAAAATATGTTACAAATCCTTTTGGTTTCATATTAATTTGAAACTGTAACAAGTTGGGGCGTGTCAGTGCAATCTGCTATTTTTATATAGTTAGACAAATTATCTTTTAAGTATATTCTTTCGCTTCATTTTTCTAAGTTTAATCAAGCTTTCAGTTTTTGAAACATGATTATTTTATTATAAGATACCGAAAAAAATTAATAAAACACCAAACTCTTTTAATTTAAGAACCTTTTAAATTTTTCAACCACTAAAAATGAAAAAATTTAAACTTCATCAAATCATTTGAAACATTTTCTTACACTTTGATAAAAATAATAACGAAAAAAAACTAATTAAGATTTATTAGTTTTTTTTTAGATTTCAAAGCCTAAGTGTTCAGGGAAGTTTAAGTACAGTGCCTGGTTATATGTTGTTAAAATACACCGAATTATATTTGAAATTTAAGTGCTTGAACTTCAGTTTACATCAAAGACAACATGAATGAAGATTTTCACACATTTTTTTTTATAACTTGAATGTTTGAATAAATTTTAATCAAAAATATACGGAAACATTTACAGTAGACATTTATGCATATAAATAAACATAAAAATCAATTTTAAATTCGAGCTATTGAAAAACATTCGAATTATATATTGTTCAAAAATATCTATTTATACAAAATTCTCAAAATTTATCTTTTTAAAGGCTAACTGAATAAGTGATTAAAATCTGGATATTTTTGAAATCTCGATCTTATAAAGCTAGAAATTTTTATGTTAGAAATTCCATTTGAAATTTCGAAAAAAAAATGCATCGCGCAGTTAAAAATTATTTACCATAAATTTTTAGCAATTGTTTGAGTATAATAAAAATTTCAAATTTTATTATATAGCTTCTTTGGTATATTTTAATATATTTCGAAGATTTCATACAATTGAGTTGAAAACCGCATGCTAAGAGCAAAAAATATACTAAAAAAATTGATGAATATACAATTATAATAAATTCTTACATAAAAGCAAAACTGAGAAGCGCTAAAGCGTAGGAATAAAAAAATTTGAGTATATCTGAAGTAGTTTTCGAAATATTTATTTTAAAGTTCAGAAAATTTGTGTACGTTATGTTATACTTAATATTAATTAAATGGTTAAAATAATGGGTTAATATTAGTCATGTAATCGTTTGATGACACATTCATATACTAATAAAAATTATCATGGTCATTGATGCGAATGTCAAGAATTTTATGTAATTTTAAATTCAGACATTAAGATATTGATGTAGAAAATATAAAACGACCATCTAAAATACATGAAAAACGCAGTCTGCTATAAAATGATCTTGACAAACAAAATCCGGCATTTTCCCTTACTATGGCAGAGCCGGCTTAGTCAGGGGCGATCTGGAAAAACATAGAGAGAACCGCGGTTTTGGTGGATGCCGTTCTAGTTTTTAAAGCTCACAGGAAAAAAAAATTATATATATATAAATTACAATAGCAAAAATAAATCTTGTAATTTTCCATACATTTTTTTATAACAACGAATTGTGGAATTGGCTTCCAATACATTGTTTGTGTTTGACAATATCTAAGGTAAACAACCCTACTTTAGATAGATTTGTACTACTTTTTCGTAACCGTATTCCTTTTAAAATTAATTCGTGCATCGAAATACACCTTTTGTACCCTTAAAATTTATGTAAACTATAACGGTTAATTTTAATTTATGCAACTTGTGAATGTTCATAATTAACCATTTCTGTCTAAACAGTTTACATGAAAAAAAAAAGTTTGGACTCTCTCATTCATTAGGGATTTATATAAGATTCTAACATTAAATTTTATTTTTCACCGAATAGGATCGAGGTTGTAGTGTTTAGTGCTTCCACACCACAGGTCTGGGGTTCTATTAACGGGCTGCGCAAGGTCGACTCTGCCTTTCATCCGCTACATTGGGTCGATAAATGAGTACCAAGCTTGCTTCGGTCTTAACCTTTAGAGGACGGCTGGTCGATAGCGCGACCAAAAAGAATAGCCCCTTAAAGGACGGCGCTGGTCGGAGTAGCGACCAAGCTCTTCTTTCCCCCTTTAACAGCTTTCGGATCACTGCGGTTCCTATTAGAATCCAGGGACGTCAATCACTTGACTTGTCTCTTTTGTATTGAGAGGGGAAGGGGTGTTCCCTCTTTTCTCACTTATCTAGAATTCCCTCTTTTCCCTCTTATGCCCTTTCCTTGCTAGGAGATTTAATCTTTACACAGTTTTTATTGTAAGTGGTTTTTCTTGCCTTTACGTATTCATCTCTATATTTTTCTCATTTTAAATTAACTTGATTAAAAAAAACAGAAGAGAAAATGCCTAAACGGAAAAAGAAGTCTGACCACTGAAGAGATCCAGAAACTTCTGATTGATTTAGAAGACGAAATTTTTGATGATTCAGATTCTGATTGTGAATTAGAAAATGAAGATTTAGATCAATCTATAAATTTTAACGTAGTTGCAGAAGATGAACTTATCTCGCAAGAGCAAAACGAAATCTTCTGGGAAAATCCACAAATATTCCATAAAGCAAAAATTTTGCCATTTACTGGAAATATTATGATAAGGGAGCTGCTGAGTTGTGTGAAACGGAAAGCGATTTTTTTTAATTGCATTTTTAAAAACTCTATTGTGAAAAAAGTTACAGACGAAACAAATATATACGCCGCTCGTATATTACAAATGCAACTCCTTCAAATTCGAGGAGGCATAACCCGGCATGGACTCAAACTAATGAAGTGGAGATGATAAAATTTCTAGCCTTAATCCTTTTAATGGGACATATAGAAAAAGACAATGTAAAAGAATATTGGTCAACAGATCCAATGCTGGAGACACCGTTTTTTAGAACTGTGATGCCGAGGGATAGATTTTTAAATTTACTTCGGTATTTACATTTTGAAGATAATAATAATATTCCAGATAAAACTGCTTTGGATTATGACAGACTTTGGAAACTGAGATATGTGTTTGACTCGTTAAACAATTCATTCCAAAACATATATAATCCATCTGAAAGCTTGCCACAGATGAAGTAATTGTTTCTTTTAAAGGGCGCGTGATATTTAAACAATATATTCCTAAAAAAAGAAAAAGATTTGGAATCAAGTTGTATAAAGTAGTTGATAAAAAAGGTTATACCTTCAACATGAAAGTATATTTGGGATGTGATAAAAAAAGAATTAAAAGTGATGTAAAAATGACATCTACTCATGCAACAGTGCTGGAATTGGCGGAATGCGTAAAAGACAAGGGTCATAAGTTGTTTATGGACAATTTTTTTTTCATCACCAGCATTGTTTCAACAATTGTATATAGAATACAAAATAAATTCATGTGGCACCATGCGACCCAATAGAAAAAATTATCCTAAAAAGTTAGCTTGCCCGAAAATGAAGAAAGGAGATTTATCTGTAAAATTTGGTTGCGGAATGACGGCCATGTGCTGGAAAGACAAAAGAGAGGTTTTCATGCTAAGTAACATGCATGACCCAGACATGAGTACATCAACTTTGTGCAATGACAGATGCGAAAAACCCGGTTTAGTGACAAGCTACAATACTAATATGGGTTTCGTAGATCTAAGTGATCGTATGGCCAATAGTTATACATTTGGACGCAAAACATTGAAATGGACCAAAAGCTTTTCTTTCACTTATTAGACTTAACAGTATTGAATGCATTTATATTGTATAAAATTAAAACGGGAAATAATATATGCCACAAAATATTTCGACTAAATTTAATCTGACAACTACTTCAAAACGAAAATATTGAAACAATTATTACCAGTCCAGAACGAAATGCGAGAAATAATAGGCCTGAAAATAAGCATTGGCCTGAATGTAAAAAAGTTCAAAGACGTTGTGCCATGTGCAAGTCGAAAGGTATGACGAGACGCACATCCGTCTCTTGTAAATTATGTAACGTAGGATTATGTGTAAATTGTTTTGAAGAATACCATACGAACTAATATATTGAATTGAAATAGGCTGTTAAATTGTAGTTCATTTCCGGTTTTATGCAATTTTTACGTGTATTTTACATCTGTATATATTTAATATGTATTATATCCAAGAACAAAATCATAATTGTATAGTTACAAAACGCATTTAAAATGCTTAAAAATTTTAAGAGATCATTGATTTTAAAATACACTAATTAAGGTCATAATAGTGCATTATACTTTCAAAGAGATTCTTTTTCTTCGATTAGATAATCTTTTATTACTTTGAGTAGCTTTGATAAGCATAAAACCTTTAACAAAATCTGTGGAAACATGACATTAGTACTCCTTTATTTATTATTTTATATTTTAATATTATATATATATATATATATTCATTCTATTTTTTAATAGTAAATTCTGTAATTTTTCTATTTGTATTACAAACAAATATTAAACCAAGAATAAGATTTATGTTGATGTTAAAATCATGTTTTAATGGATTTTATGTAAAACTTTAATAGTATTTTATTTCAAAATAAATCTTAAATTTTTAAACGTGCTCCTTGATATTTTATCATTTTAAGTTATAATTTATGTTAATGATTTAAGAAGAAATACATATATTACATAAATTGTTACTGAGAAAAGTGCTATATGTTTAATTAGTAATTTTTACCACATAAACCGTTTTATTATTTTTATTTTCTTTTAGATTCATATTAAACAGGATAATTGCAAATGTTCATAATACAAAATAAAAAAAAAATTGCTAATGCATATAAAGCCATATATATGCTAGATTTTAAATTACTTCATTTTCTCAATTTTATTAATTGTTACGCTTATAAAATTCCTTAAAAATACATTTGTAGAGAATATAGAACATTTCGCTTTAAGTTTTTGCTGAAAATTTGTATATAATTACATAATTTATTTGTTGAACAGAAACGTATTTGAACTATTAACTTATGTAGTGCTTAATGAAAAGTAATTTTGTGACTTTATATGAGCCCCTTATATTCTAAACATTGTTGTATTGTGCTACTTAAATTTAGGAAGAATATGTCAATTGTATTGGAACTTTTCTTATTATATATTGAACATTTCTAATTTCTTTTTGCAAAACTGAGTAGATTAACTTCATAATAAATAAGTTATCTAATAATTTACCTTCTTTATAAATAATTCGAAACTAATAAATATATCTTTTGAAACGGCATTTAACTAACTTCTGTTTGAAAATTATTTGCTTCATTTCTTTTAAGTATTAAATAATTGTCAAATCTTTTTATATTTAATACTCTTTATAAAAAAAAAAAAACAGAAAATCTTTTTTAATCCTGTTAAAATAACAGAAAACTAGAAAAAAAAATTAAAAAAATAATAATTGAATAAAATAAGGCTTGAATATATATATATATATATATATATATATATATATATATATATATATATATAGTATACTATGACTACTTGAATAAGTACTGAATTTATTAGGACTAATTAAAGGGAGGGAGGAATTTTCTACTAAATGATGTTATCAGTGGAGAGAAAACCCAGTTCGGAATACTTCCCAGTACTGAATCAACTTTTTTAGAACGTCAGCTGTGAGAGAAAGGTAAAAGAATTACCTAAGAGAAGAAAGCTAGAACAAAATGCCGGTTGTAAATCGAGATGTTTGAAGCAAAACTCTTCTTTTTGAAAAAAAAAACAAAATACAGAAAATTAAAACTGTTGACGAAGATCTCTAACCCAACTGGAGAGGCGTAGAAATGATTCTGTAATAATTTTGACTGTTGATCGAAAGGTTTGGCTAATACAATTAATTACACTAAAGATAGTAATATTAAAGAAAATCAAGGCTATAGATTTTTCTATTTCCTTAATATTAAAAATTTTATGATTACCTGGGATGGATAGAGGTAGTAAAAATTTCTTCGAATTCATTTCATTTTGAAAAGGAATAAATGCAGAGTGTGGTAGGGGGAGTAGAGCATAGTTATTCAAACTCATAAAAAAACAATAGAATTGTCATCGCCACAGATCTGAAATTTGAAGGAGTCTTCAATTCTATTCAATCCTTTAGAGAGTACTCTATCAATTGCAGTGTTTCTGCAGGGGAGAATGAATAGATAGGATTCTGCAGGAGATAGTGATCAAATCGTTAAATGCCAAATAATAACAGATGAAGCACCTAAAAAATTCAGCTGTAGTAAAGCTCAATAAATTGCACAGTAGTCAATAAGTTCAAGCTGATCAATCACTTAAAAAACGGCTGATACCTGTGGAGGCCTTTTACACGTTTTGAGTGTAAATTATTGGGAGAGGGGATTGATCTTACATTGATTTTCAAATGTAATGGTTTTTATTGCTATGTTAATAAAGAATATTCGATTATTATGAATATTTCGATTTATTTTTGGACTGGGGTTAATTTTTTTTCTGAGCTGCACATTTGGAAACTATTGTATTACCATACGTCCTGAAAAGGAATATTGTGTTCAGAATTAGAAAGACGCGTGCATTATATTTCTTAAAATATTTTTGAACTTTATTTTTATCACACAGAGATCAGAGCATTTATCTTAGAATTTCAGAAATGTTATACTAACTGATACATCAAAAGAATTATAATTTATTGCAGCTTAAAAATGAGAAACTAATAAGTTTTACTTCTATCCATAAAACTAATAAAATAACCTTTTTATGTGAAAGATGAAAAAGTAAGAAATAAATGTGTTGTAATTAGTCATAAAAGAACAATTAAATACGAATAAGAATAGTTTATTCCTTACATAAATAAGTCTACCAAGATACATGAATGATTTGCTCCTTACTGACTTATAATATACTTATGATTTACTGTCATAATTTTGTCTTATGTCAACTAATTGTTTGCGTTTTACTAATCAAGAATTTTTCTAAAAATTCAAAGGATTTAATACTTTCTGCTAACGAAAGCAGTATATTACAGTTGGAAAAAATATAAATTTTACATTTATTCATTTGTGTATTTAAAGGATTTATTTTTAAGAACATGCAAATAAATCGATAGTTTATTAATGTCTCATTCAGAGGAAACATGAGGGATATTGCAATGAGACGGACCTCATTATTTGAATAACAATCAAGTAACGAGGATAATATACGACCTGGAACCCAGTCGATTATGACGACAATGAAAGTACTTTAAGCCTTTAGAAAGTTAACGTGTATTAGAGCCCTGCTAGGTGATAGAATCCTCAATTGTGATCACTCGGCTACCACAGCTGTAAAAACATGTGGAATCTACAATGTGATACTGTTTAACAAGTGACATTTATTTATGGTTTTGAGATATAGTATTAAGTTAACGCCACATTCCTGCCATTTATCACATTTACCTGTCATTTTTAATCGATTATCATAATTTTCAGCAAACATAGGAACAATTAGATCAAAGATGAACATTATCATATAATTTTAAACCTTGAAAAATGCTTGGTGCAAAAATCTAAACTTAATCGTAAGATTCAATAATTATTATGAAATCTAATGCATCAAAACAGAATGAATTATCGAAGCAATATAAAAAAAAATGACATTTATCAATGTTTTTATTCTTTTAAGAAAGAAAGTTTACAGAAATTCTTAACAGAGTGTTATATAAATAACTAATTAATTCTCAGAGAAACAATTATAAATTGATTAACCACAATATTGCTTAGTTGAATATTTACATGTCTATTGATACACAGATGTTCAATAGTTATAAAATCTTTTAAACCCACATATAATTAATGTAATTTTGTTATTTGTTAAAGAAATATGTATGTGTCTCAAAGCAAATATTTTCCATTACAAATAGAGAGCTTTAGAGTACTGTATGATTATAAAATAGCCCATTATCGATTTGAGATTTTACATTATGACATAGAGAGACAGACTAAAATTTTGCTTTTTCTTTCCATTTTTTAATTCATTGTATGTATCTAAATGTTCAAAATAATCATATTATTTTTTATTTTTCAAAATTAATTAATTTAAGAGTTAACACGATAATTTGAGTCTGTATGTACGAAATTACTGCGTTTAACAGAATAAAAATAAATCTACAGCATTTTCAACATTTTAAAACATTTACTGAAAATCAAAATATAAATAAATTTTACCTTGATAAATTCATTTCAATTTGCTTTAGGTTATTATACCTTTGACTGAAATGAAATAAGCGTTTCTTTTTTGTGCAATAGTTTATTTTATGATTAGTGTTTTATATAAAAATCAATGTTTTATACTATTTCATTCAATGCCTTTAATAATACTGAAAAAGAAATCTTGGTGGAATGTGGTTTAAATTCATAGGAAATGTCTCCTTTAAAAGGAAAAGTAATTTTTTGAACTGAAATCAGTAGTAATTATCACACGCGATTTCCAAACACAAGTTTCTCTTAAGAAAAGGAGAATGGGAACTTTCAAACTTAGAAAGTTCTACAGTATTGGATAATTTTTTTACAAAAAAAAAAAAATTGTCCAATCCAAAATATCTGAAAAAATAATTGTAATCATATCGTAGTCTAACAGATAGTTATATTTAAATTAAAATAATATGTTCGTTCTCTTTTTTTTCCGCCTATTTATTCGTGAGTCACGCATTTTACGTACAAAGAAAGGAGTGTTCGGGGGCGCTCTAAGGTTATTGAACGTTTGAAACTCTGAATACAGAATCAGAGGGTTCTTGTAAATGAATATGGAAAGCAAGTCGTAAAATATTTTACATCGACAAAAATGCTTCTCCCCCTTGATCATTGTTGATTCTTCAGTTTTTGGTCATTGTTGATTATCATACGCCTATTTGGTGTAAGAAAACCTAGAATGGCACATCTGCCTTCTTGTAATCCTTCCAATTTGGTTTCAAATAGCCGGAAAACTATTCTTCTTCTTATTGCCGTAATAAATCTTTGGAAAGGGCATTCCCTTTTTTGTTAAATTGTCGGACATAGGATAAATAGAAATTATGCCGACAAAGCGTTCCAGAAAGGTCCTCTTCTACTTACCCGGTCACTTTAGGGGAATGTTCAAACGAAGCGGGGAGGGGTGATATTTAAAACTAGTCTTCGTTTTGAAGAAAGTAAAGAAAAATTGTCACAGTTATCTGTAACTCGATTGAGGAGTCAGTGCGTTTAGAAGGAAATGTTTTTGTAATTGTTTTGAATGCTGATTGAATGAGTTGTCTTCGTAGGAATGTTTTGGCTCCACCTTACGCACAAAATGAGTTCATCATCGCACAAAAATCAGAGCAGTAATCTTAGAATTTAGGCAATATGCAATTCTCTTGAAATTTTAAATAAAAAGTGAAGATTATCCAAAGGCTAAGAATAAAACTTTTTTGTACAAAAGTTGAAAAAAATTAAGAAGCCCCTTTATGTTGTTATTACTCGCAAAAGAAACAATTCAGTACAAAGAAGAAGAATATAATCTTTTTATATAAACAAGTTTACCGAGATACATGAAGCTCCTCGGCAAATTAAAATGCGTGTATTCATAGTATTTTGTCTTTGATACCAACTTATTTTTTATACTTTATTATCAAGTATTCTAAAATTCAAAAGCATTTCCTCTTTTCTACAAATGAAAACAATTTATTACTGTTGAAAAAAATATAATTTTAAATTTCTTATGTGTATTTAAAGAATTTATTTTTAGAAACACGTAGGTAAAAATTGATAAATTAATAATATTTCATTTATGAGTTCCATTAGGAACACAGTAATAAGACGGACCTCGTAATTTAAATGACAGTCAATTAACGAGAACGATAACCGAGCTAGAGTTGCCACTTCTAATTTCCCCACCACGACAACGTAAGTATTTTGACTTAATGCGTATCAGCCCTGTTACATGATGGAACCCTTAATCGTGATTATTTTTCAATAAAAACATGAAGGGACTACAATGTGGCACTATTTAACATGTGCCAACATTTATAGGCTTAGAATATTCACATTTTATAGCATAATGCGAAACACCTACCTGCTGTTCATCCCATTTATTCGCCACAGTAAATGTTTTATCATAACTTTCAGTATATATAGGAAGAATTAGATCAAAGGAAAATATAATTTTAATTTTTGAAAAATACTTGTAAATAAAATTTATACTTATTCTAAGGATTCTTTAAGTATTATGAATTCTAATGTATCAAAACAGAATGGATTAAGAGTACCATGTATTCTTCAAATATATTCTAAAAGAGAAAAACAATTATAAAATCATTAACAATGCAGTTTTCTAAAAATCAGTTGATTTTTGACGATGTCTATTGGAATACATATGTTGCAAATACGTACAACAACTTTTAAACAAAACTCATGTTTCACGTAATTTTCTTCTTTATTGAAGCCGTATGCAAGTGTCTCAAAGTAGATATTTTTATTTAAAAAAGATAGAGCTTCAAAGTGTTAAACTATTTCAGAATAATTCTTTAACGATCTAAGAAAATCTAAATTTTACATTATGACATAAAGCAAGCACACATTTCCATTTTATTTTATTTTATATTATTGATTATACATTATTATAATTAATTAAAAATTACATTATTTTTGACACCTGCGTAAATCAAGTTTGTGTAACAAATTCCTGCATTTAATAGAATGAAAAATGAATTTATAATAATTTACATATTTTAATGCATTTACTGAAAATCAAAATATAAATAAGTTTACTTAAAAAATTTAATTAATTTTACCTAAGTTTATTGTACCTTTAACTAAAATGAAATAAGTACTTCTATTTTTTACGCAATGCTTTATATTATCAGCACTGTTTTATATAATAATAAATTTTGTATGCTATTTCACTCAATGCTTTTAAAAATATTGAAGATGAAATCTAGGTGGAATGCAGCTTAAATTATAAGGAAATGTCTCCTTTTTTAAAAAATAAATAAATTTTTCTAGATTTCTTGAACTGAAATCATACTGTTACACCGTATTCTAAGAAAACATGTTTCCCTAAGAAAGGGAAATCTTCGCATTTAGGGACTTTCTAAAACGCGGACATCCCCACTTCACAGCAGGAGATTTAAGTTATCTTGCTTCTTTTGTCCGCCTGTGTACGGTAGCATCAATCAGTGAGAAAATGGGGGAAGGCAGCGTGTCTAAAAGTGCCGTCCTGTGGAAAATTTTCGACTGAAAACCGCCGTCTCCAAAGGTTAAACACTGAAGGTCTCTTCAGACAGATTATAATCAGGACATCTGTTCATTTACCTCATCCAATGGTCCCTTGTATTATGAACACAGTAGTTTCTAGCCCTCATGGAACACTGAGTTTGAGTCTTAAGTTTGACAGTCATCACTTTATACCCCTTATATAAACATGTATTTCCATTTTTGTTCTTTCAATGTACGTTTATTTCAGATGGAAGTTTGTTTTTTCAAATGTATTTGCTTAATAACATGTATATTCGTGTATTATATTAAAAATTTGATCAATCCAAAATTACATGTTTTTTCCTCTAAAAGCTTTTAGGATTTTACAACTGATCTTAGAATCCATATACGTTTTATATTAGTATCTTTTAAAAATGATAAAGACATTTTTACGACTGTGTGAGCTGTTATGCCTAGGGTTTATAAATATAAAAAATTGCATTCAGCTACAGTTTTTAAAATGTACAGAAATAAGTGTGGAAATAGATACTTACATATGATGAATATTTTTGACTGCCGTAAGATATATTATATTTCAGTTTCTTTACAATTTGAATGAAGTTGTAAAGGTAGATAGTTTGATATTGAGTATAAACCCTTAGGTTTTTTTAATATTGTAAAGTGTTTTACTTTGATGCAGCACACATTAAAATAAGGCTCATGTGCAGTTATATGTTCAGCTTCAGTGATATTTAAATTTTCAAAAATAGTCTGGCACGTACGAAAACATTCTTTCACAACCGCACACCACATCTCATACTATATCTTCCCTTCAGAGGGAAATATTTGTGTATACTCAGAAAAATTTATTATAGGATACATTTAGTGTTAAATTTATTTTAAAATTCAGTATGAATACATTGTGGAACTGTCGGTTAACTTCACTGAACAAAATTGTTTTAAGTGTACTGTTTGAAAGACAAAATTAATTAGGGAGAATTTTTCTCAGAATAGAATTTGTAATGACTGAATTGTGAAAAATGTAGTTATCGATGTGTGACATTTTTACGTTTTAATAAAAGAAACAGAAATAAAAGGAAATTTAACTTAAGTAGAAAAAAATCTTAGAAGTACTGTCATGCGCATTTGAAGAAGTATATCCCCATTAAAATTAAAAATTATTGTTATGTCCATCACAAATGCCGATGCAGAAAAGGTTATTTTATTTAATACAAGAAGTTCGAAAAAAGAGAACACTAGGAAGGAAAATTTAAATTTTTTTCTGAAAAATATTCAGTTAACATAAAAATATCTTTTATATGATTTTAATTAACATAAATTAAAAGTATTGAAATCCTTTTTATGCTATTTTAAATTAAAAAATATAACTGAATAGAGAAAGATCGGTTTTATTTCATAAATATATAATCATCGTATGTATATCACCGTGTGTACCAGTTATTGTGTTATTGTTTAAAAAAAATGAGATAGGGCTTTTTGCCTCTTTTACCTCATTACTTTTTTTAAAAAAGGGAAAGTGAGCGCGTTTTCTTACTCTCATATTCAAAAATGAATACAGGATGCGTTTTTCTGGTTCAAATCGCAATACCAAAAATATATATATTTTTTTTAATTTTTAAAAAATGACAGAAAAATAAATTTTCTTTGAGGAAAATATAATTATTTTTCAACTTCTAACATACTATTTATTTCATTTTTTCCTCTTTTTTTTTTACCTTTCATTTTGTTTTAATTTTACTGTGACTGAACATATAGGAGAAAGAAACACCGAATTCCACTAGGCTTTCAAAGAAGATTTCCCAAGGCAAATTAACAGCTAGCTGTAAACGATTGATCTCTTGGTTCTTACTTTACAAAGGGACCGAACTGGGTCGTAAAATTGTCCCCGTTCGACCTCCCGAGTTCTAAAGGGGGAAAGGAAAAGTATGTTGCATTTTTAAAGCGAACTTTAAATAAGAGTTAAACGCTTTCGGAATAACTTTACAGGAGGAAGGTATCCAGTTAGAGGGGGTTAATACAATACTTCTTTGAATTGTCTTTTCATAAAGTACTTATAGCATGTTGATTTACTTTTAAAATTTCTTAACGCTATATAATCTACGTTTGTTTAAAATAGGGTTCCTCCAAAACACCCTCTAGTTTTATGAGTTTTTGTGAGTGGTAGAAGTTTGAAATTCTAATATCATCAACAGTTATTATTTTAAAAATTCAGTGATATTTTTGAAAGCCTCTATTGTAACAAAAAATAGGATCTATTTCTCCATTTCAAACAAAAGTTTAATATTTACTCAATCGTTATGGATACTAATAATTTTACCTCTCCACGACCAAATTTTTGATTTAAAAATCTCTTGTAAAATATTTTTAAAGCAAAAAAAATTATTCGTCATACAAATAAATTGCCTTGAAATAATCATGTTAAAGATTTTCTCATTTTTATCCACTTTTACACTAAATCGATAACTGTTGACTGTCTGGTAAGCGAATTCCATGATGCATTTGACTATTATACTTTATGTACTCGTTTTCAACACTGAGAGCGTTAGACCTGTCGCAAGACGAAACAGGGTAAATTTTCAAACTTTCACTTATTCTGTAATGTCTTGAATCGGTATGTGAGCTTTCATCATCTAATCTATGGGCTGTGGTAGTCTAGTGATTAGGGACACGAGCACGATTTACGAATCCGTGACCTGGTGCCATTGAAGCTCTGCCGCGTAGAAGAACTTAAGAACGTTTTATTTGTCGAGGGTCAGTTTTGGTGTAGCTTGAACTTTCAAAAGGAGCTCAGTTGAAGTGGTCACTTTTACGTCAATTAGCATTGGAGATTATTAACAAAATTCCAGCTACTGCAATGCAAATTTATACCGACGGTAGCAAAGACGAACAAAACTCATGTGGCAGTGGCATCTTTATAAAGGCTCCTAATTGTTCTCATAATATCAAAATTAGGAATTCGGACTTTTGTTCTGTTTTTAGACGGAATCCGAGTTAATTGCCATTGATGAAGCTCTCCGAATCATCAAGACGATGACATCTCCTGATGAAATACTGGATATTATGTGATAAAGTGCTATCCAACACTTTAGCGACTGGACAAATGTTGGAGACAAAACATCGGTCTCAATTCTTAAAAATCTTAAAGAACTTACAGCAGCAACATGAGATTTACTTCCTTTTAATATTCCATCTCACATTGGTCTCTTTGGCAGAATGACACAGCTGATCTTTTAGCCAGGGGATAGGTGTCACTTAAAATTTAATGTCGAGAAGAACTTTGACTTTCTCGGAAATTTTTCTAAAAACGAAATATTTGATTCAAGAACTATGGAAGCTCCTCCGACTCACCCCCTGGTATAATAGGCAGGCCCCAGGTGGTGCCCTTTCCATCAAGGCGGATAGAGTCGTCCAAACAACTATTAGTAGGCTTGCAAGTGGACACATTAGAGGCCTTTTCCTTTAACTTAGGCCAGAAAATTTACGAGAATTGTACTAAATGCAATTTAGTACAGGCAACTCCAGATCATCTTTTGTTTTTGTGCAGGACTTGAAAGGGAGGACATCTATTCCAGTCCTCTTTTGGTGTACGATTTCCTGAGGACTCTTGGGCTCATGGACCTGGTCTAGCCTGCGGCTAGACAGGAGGAATTAGTCAACAACAACAACAACGTGATTCAAAATAACTTTCACGTTTGGCTTTACAATACGATGTTAATAAACACTCACACACTCACTCATTTGATCTATCGATTATTAAAATTCTAAAAATAAATTATCATCTAAAATAAGAATGTATTGTTTTATTTTCGAATTCCTTTTTGTAAAAGAATAAAAGACAGTAAACTGTAAGCATTATTATTATACACTCTATAACAAAAAAACGACGCACCAAGGAGTTGCCCGATTGCAATGAAATTTCGTATGCAAAGACATTTGTACTGATCATACAAATGATTAAAATTTAGTGTCCAGTGAATGAATAGTGGGAGCTACAGTGCATCGGATATGCGCACTCAGCAGGTGTCTAAAAATGATTCTCAGTCTGTTCGTCAAAATTACGATTGTATTTCAATTTAGGATACCTTTCAGTGACGGAAAAAATGACTCGACGAAGGATTCAAGCTCATTACGAGCAACTGTCAGAGTTTGAAAGATGTAGTATCATTGAACTGAAAGAGGCAGGTTGTACAAATCGGAGAATCGCTCGTCATATGGGTCGAAGGAAGCGACGCGGACATTAGAATATGCTGGCAAGAATTGGGGGGGAATGGCAGATTTAAGGGTTATGACGGTAGTGGTCAACCTAGGGCCTCAGCAGATCGGGAGGACAGATTGCTTGTCAGATCAGCTGACACAGCGTCTATTTCATCGTTTTCAACCATTAGACGTACGATACGCACACGAGTGTCCAGCATTACCATTCACAGATGACTGATTGAGCGAAATTTACGCTCTTATCGACCGCTACGCCACCTGCGATTTATGCCTGCACGTTGTCAAGCCAGATTACAGTGATTTTTTGCTCAATCAGATTTGAATCGTGCTGTCCGGGGACCTATAGTGTTTAGCAACGAATCCCGCTTCCAACTGTGTCCAGACGATCATCGAGGACGTGTCTGGAGAAGTCCAGGGCAGCCTGCCGATCCTGCTTTGACTAATGGACGCCCCACAGGCCCTCAACCAGCAGTTATTGTCTCGGGCGCCATTTCGTTTGACTGCCGGACCTCTTTGGTCTTCATTAGTCTTTATTTGGTCACTTACAGCACAGCGGTACGTCGACGAGATTCTGAGAACTACTTTGCTACCATTCCCTTAGCAGCACTTTGGCCAGCCAGATCACCAGATATCTCTCCAATCAAGCATGTCTAGGATATGATGGGAAGGTGATTGCATCTAACAAGGAATGCTCATGACCCGGTCTGGCAATTAGATAAATTTATCAAAAAATTACGCAGGAGACCACCAGGGTGCTTTATCACTCTATGGCACGGCTTGTGACAGCTTGCATCCATACTAGAGGCGGGTCAACACTTTATTGAGCTCGTTACTTTTTAACTATGTTACTCAGATAAACCATTTAATTTTTCTGAAATTTTAATCATTTGCAATTTTTTGCATAATCTTTCTACCCACCAATTTTGTGTCTTTCGGACGACTCGTTCTTGGTGCGTCGTTGTTTTTTGTTATAGAGTGTATCTGTGCCTCCAGATTAATTTCCAGAGAAACTCCTACTTACGATGTAATAAAATATTTTTGTTCGAAAGTAGAAGATTCTTAGTCAGAATAATGAAAAACTACAAAAAATAAAGTTTAACATTTCTCGCGTGAAACTTTTGCTATCCAGAAAATTAGACGATATTTTGATTCTATTATGAATTGGGTGATTAAGAATTACACCTAAACATGTTTTGAATAGGGAAAGATTATAAAATGGAAGTTAAAATGTATTGAAAATTACCTATAATTTTCAGTTCTGAAGCAGCGATTAATTGTAAGTAACGAAGAATGTTATTAAGACATAAAATAATACATGATGAATTCAGAACAAAAAAAAAATAATATTTCTTTTTAATTTAAGCGAGAATGCTTTGAAAAAACATGAGTTGTAATAAAATATTTTTATGCTCTATATCATCGATAGCATAATAATACTTACAGTTTAAATAGGGAATAAATCATAAGAAAAGGATTACCCTACAAAAAGTCAACCCACAATCGAAAATGGGCTTTGAATAAATTGTAACCTTTGCTACAAGGTTCTTGAGCTACGCAGAAGGAAGTTCCATGTTTCCTTTGAAGTATCTCCTCTAAACATTTTCTTTCCTCAATGCGTTCCTCCTAAACATTGAAGTGTCCTGCAAACATTTAACTTCAGTGAATATTTTAATCATGAAACGCTAATACTAATTCTATAGTTCTAGTTTAAAATAATTTTAAAAATATCATTTACGTACACTTTATATTATTTTGATTCCTTTTACACGTAGCTGCTATCTAAAGGCCACTATATATTTGCAGAAATCAGGAAAGAAAAACATGTTTTAATTCCTTAATCCGTTTAATCTTGTGACACGTGCTACAATTGAAATTCCGTTTGAGCATAACTGAAAATTAGGAAAAATGTGATTTCAGTTTCATTATTACATTAAAGGAATTTTAGACACATTTTAAAGCGTGCAAATATTTATAGTAATTCGTTTAAAGAAAGAAAATAACCTACCGTGGTCGCTGTATATTAAAAACAAATTTTTACTATCTAATATTATTGTGAAAATGACTCTTGCTGGAAATGACTACTTAAATCATGATTTCGATATTCATGAAAAGGAAACGCCTCACATTTGGGAAATATGCTGCAAGAATTTATCTCGACGCAAATTATTAAATCCCATCAGCGAGTTTATAACAAGAAACTTCTTCATGTTTGCAAAATATGCAAAATGGCCTTCAATCAATTTACTAATTTAACAGCCCATCAAAGTATTCTTCACAAGGAAAGGCCTCACGATTTCACAGTATGCAACAGATCATTTTATTACATTCGCCATTTTAAAAAACATTTACTTATTCACACCTACGAAAAGCCTCACGTTTGTGAAATATGCAACGGAATTTACTTAGAAAGTGATACTTTAAAGTATCCGACTACGTTCAGGACCATGATTTTAAAAAAAGCACATAAATGGATAATTTTCATGATATTTAGTGTCACTTAGATAAGAATACATGCATAAAATTGTTTTAAGAACATTATGACAAGAAAAATAATTCAAATACAATATTTTGGCAAAAAATTAACTCAGAATAACTTTTTTTCAAAACGTTCTCCTTTTGTAAAAAATGCTTCTGTAATAATAATTTCCTGTTTAAATAAAGTAAAGACTTCTCTAGAGAGTCTCAACTAGGATTTTTGAAAAATTCACATTATTTTCAGAGTTATCACCAATTGAAATAATTATCAGCGTTTTTTTCTTAAAATTTCTCCCCTTTGTTGAAGTAAAATATGGATAAATCCACGTCCAAGTTATATATTTTAAAAATTCTAGTTCAGCCTCTGTACACAAGTCTGAGTTGTATACAGGCAAAATATTAAAATAGAAACATTTTTGGTAAAAGGAGAATATTTTGAAAATTGTTCATTCTATGTTAATCATTTGTCAAAATATTTTACTTAAATACGTTTTTATTGTAATAATATTTTTAAAACAATTTTTTATTCTTTTTCTAATCTAAGTGACACTAAATACCATAAATATTATCTTTTTATACGATTTTTCAAAATCATGGCTCCGAACGTAATCGGATATCTTAAAAAGTCATTTACGCATTCACACCCAGGAAAAGCCATGCATTTGTGAGATATGCAACAACACATGCTCTCAAACTAAATATTTAGTAAACCATTTACGTGTTCATAAACAGAAAAAGCCTCACATTTGTGACATACGCAACAAAGCTTTTTTACAAAAGTGTCACTTAAAAGAGCATTTGCGTATTCATACCAAAGAAAAACCTTACGTATGTGAAATATGCAACAAAGTTTTCTCTCAAAGTAGTAGTTTAAATCTACATATGCGTATTCATACCAAGGAAAAGTCTCACGTATGTGAAATATGCAACAAGCATTCTCTCAAAAGGGTAGTTTAAACATGCATATGCGTATTTATACCAAGGAAAAGCAATACGTTTGTGAAATATGCAGCAAAACTTTCTCAAAAAATTTTACCTTAAGAAAACATTTGTGTATATATATATATAATCATACCAAAGAAAAACCTTACGTGTGCGAAATTATGCAACAAAGCTTTTTCTCAAAGTGGTAGTTTAAACAAACATATGCGTGTTCATAGGAAAGAAAAGCTTTACGTTTGTGAAATATGCTGCGAAACATACTCAGAAAGTGGTAATTTAAGAAAACATTTGCGTATTCATACCAAGGAAGAGCCTCACGTGTGTGAAATATACAACAAAGCTTTTTCTCACAAAGCAGTATTTTAAAACCAAACCGAAGAATAGCCATAAGTTTAAGAAACATGCAAGAAATTTTTCTGTCGAAGTAGTAATTTAAAAAACATTTGAAAATTCATATCTAAGAAATGAATCTAGATTGTGAAATATGTAATAATGCTTTCTGTAAAAATAGCGTTTTGAAAAGTCTTTTACTTTTCATTTCCAGGAAAGATTCTTGAGTGCAGTTTGTAATAAACGTTTTTGTTAATGTCACACACGCACACACTATTTACAAAGACATTTTCGGATTCATATCACATTATAACGTCAGACTTACTGTACATAACTAATTTTCCGTGAAATTGAGTTCTAAGATTGATTTATATTGTTGTATTTTCTGTAATGTATTTTCAGTGAGAAACCATATATGAAATATATGTATTAATAAAAATCATCATTGTATGAGAAAATGAATTTTGTTTTCAGTTTTGCATTATTTAGTTCTTCTAACTTTAATCATACGCATAGATAAATATGATTGCATCGTTAGACTGATAAACCAAAACTTTAGTGATGTATTTTTCATGCTGCTTTATTTTTTATGATTTAGATCTGTTTGATTTTTAAATAAATATTTTAAGTACTTATGGTATTTGTGTGTGAGTCAATTGTGTTTTCTGTGACCAGGGATCTTTACTTTCTATAGCCAAGTTTAAGTAGATATATAAGTGTATAGTTTTTGTTACAAATTTACAGTATAGGTTTGATCTAGAACTTAATATTCTTATTTATTATTTTCATTTTTAATACATGAAATATTTAATAATGTTAAACACATATTGAAAATAAATTGAAGCTTGATCAATATAATCTTTAGATTTTTATGTACATTTAGATGCAATTTCTTACGGATTGATACTTTAGAAAGACACACACACACAAAATGTTATTTTGGTACAAAAATTGTATTTTGCTTTTCAAATTCAGTTGAATAAGATAACTATATTTTGTGCTATAAATGACAGTTTTCGTTGCTTCAAAACTATACTAAGTGTCTATAAAATTGCTTTAATATAAATGTATTGTAAATTTATGTGTAGTATTCAGTAATAATATTAAATAAATATGTTTTGAAAAATTAAGTTATGTACTGGTAATATCTCGTGCGTTACTGCTGTTTTCTAACTCAATGAGTTATTAGTTCTTTTACACATAAGCTCATACCTTTTCTTAATTTTTTTAAATCAATTTTATGATTGCAAATATATTTTTCCCTTAAAGTATTACGAAAGAATATGGTGGATGCAATTTTGAGGAATATCTCTAAATATGTGTAGAAACAAAAAATGAGTTTGTTGTAATTTGTGTGAGTGTTTCGAAAAATCGAAGCATGAAATTTGCGATCTCTGATTTAACATTACGAACCCCTTTACAATATTATCTTCATGTATTAAAACATATAGTATTACACACTAAATATCAAATGTTTTTAATAAACTCTCCCTATATTAATATAAATATCACTCCATTCTATTTGAGGCTTTTAAATCTTTAGAAAAAATTACGGAATCTGATACAAAGAACATCTATTATGTTTCAGCGCTCCATGGTAGGAGTTGATTAAACGTTTCGGTATTTCAAATCTTTGTGACATACTTGTAGAAAGGAGGAGACATGCAATGTGTCAATCCCAGTAGAAAAATAACGTTGGCTTATATATTGAATTTGTAGAACATTTATTTCGCAGGAAGTAATTATTCATGCAACGACGGAGGAAAATGCAAAACTTTGATTTCGTCTACATGAAATTATTATGAATATGTATTTGAAAAGATTAAATGAAGATATGAGGAATTTAATAACCATACTAAATGAAAAAAGGAAGGATTGCAAATACACTCAGGAACATTGAAAATAGCGACCCAAGAAGAAAGCATCGGATTGAAATGAAATTAAATACACATAATGACACAGATAAGAGATTCACTTGATCTCGAAAACAAGACAATTAAACGAATACAGGGTGTGCAACGGCACAAATACTGGGCAGCTTCAATAGCGCGTCGGACCACCTCCAGCTGCAATACATGCCGCCACACAGTCCGGCATTGAGTTGATTAGACACCTTATGTTGTCCTGAGGCAGATGGGCCCACAAATCTTGAACAGCCATCTCTAAATCATGTTCAGAGTGACACGATGGCATCTGCCGTTTAAGCTGATCCCACACGTGCTCTACGGGGGACAAATCGGGGAGCGGGCCGGCCATGGAAGAGTCTGAAAATGACGTAGGAAGTCTTGAGCAACTCTTGCTGTATGCGGACGAGCATTATCTTGCTGGAAAATATTCCCTGCGAGACCATTTAGGAAAGGTCCTACATGGGATCGAAGAATATCATCAACGTAACGTTGGCCCGTTAAGGTTCCACACATCATGATTAAAGTGGACCGGCTATCATGGACTATGACCCTCCAGACCATTACACCAGCTGTGTGGCAGTGTGACGTCGAACAGTGTGGGGGGAATGGTACGGCTTACCAGGGTGCTCCTCACCCGTACACGGTTATCATCTGTCCACAAAACAAACCGGGATTCATCACTAAACACAACCATTTGCCAATCTGTGACATTCCACATCGATCTGGCTTGGCACCACTGTAGACGCAGTTGCCGATGTTCTGGTGTTAAAGAGAGTGCACGGAAAGGGCGCTTGGATTTAAGATTTGTTTCTGCAAGGTGTCTGGAAATTGTTTGTGGAACAATTTCTATGCCTACGTCTGATCGTATCGTTTAACGAGACAATGTTGGGTCCACAAGTGCTTGGCGCACGATCCTTCGATCATCTCTCCTCGTGGTCTTCCTGGTCGCTCCAGGCCCGGTTTTCCGCGCGTTGGTACCTTCTAGTGTACACTGCTCCCAACAATTTCTAACGGCACACTCCGAACGATCCACCTGGCCAGCAACACGGCGCGTCGACCAGCCTGCAGTTTCCATCCCGATGATCAGGCCTCTCTCAAACTCGCTTAACTGTGAGAAGTGTCTTCTAGCACGTTTACCTGGCATGTTTCGCTTACCAAAGTTTTGTTACAATCTGTGGGTAATCGTCACGTTTATGAATCTTCGAATTTGCTCTGGCTTATATAGCACCCTTTTCCTGATCGTAGCGCCACCTCGGCGTGTATGAGCATGCGTATTAGCACAAAACTAGGATCATTTGCATATCACATTACGCTGTACTTATTTGCAAAGTTTCGCGATTGAACTTAGCTTCCTTCTTGGGTCGCTATTTTCAATGTTCCTGAGTGTATAAGAGTAGAAAAATAAACACTGTAATATTGACAATTAATTTAACCGAATAATATCGCTTTATTTATCATCCAACTTTTAAATAATGACAACAGAATATTTCGCATTTTATTGATAATTCCAAATGTTACAAACGATTCCACTAAATCTATGTATCTAAATTCATTTTGAAATGAAACATATACATCTTCTGCAGTACATCACATGTAATAGCATAATGCTGTTTATTCTATAAGATAATCTCACGACCAGTTCCTGAATCTATTTATCATGTTCTAAACCATGTGTGGTCATCACGTGGATTGGTGGAGTTGTAATAGTGACATGCGAAGACATCAAAAAATTTAAAAATATAATAAAAAAAAAGTTTGTTTTTTTTTACAATTTTATCGAAATGCGGTTGTTTTAAACAAAAAATAAGCCCTCAAAACTTATTTTAAGTACACTTAATTAGCTAAATTACAGCAGAAAATCATCATTTGGAGAATACTATTGGACGCTATGTGCGCTAGGTTTCCAAATGGAAAGTGCAGTCATAAGATTTTTGAATTTTAGGGAGCGTGCTTTTTAAAATATCCGGGAAAAAAGCAATGAACTGTGTGCCCGGTAAGGGCTTGCTACTTAAGAATGAAGACTGACTATGGGATCAGACCCTGCTTTTCTTACAGACATTATGGGATATTTAAATAATTCAAGCTTAAGATTACAGGGAAAAGATTGTAGTTTTCTTACCCTAATTGGTAACATATCTTTTGAAAGCCAACTTTTGAATCTTCTATACCTGTTTTACAGAGAAAAAAAGATTAACACGTTTAACCATAATGCAGTAAATATCTACCAAAATTAATAATGCTACGAGCTACAATAGATTTAAAAATTTAACATTCATTTTGAAGGATTCATTCAGTGCTACGTTGGATGATTTTCAAGAGGATAAAAAAATGCTGATCTTTTCACAACTCTTGTTTCAATTTCTCTACAATACGTTTATTATTACCCACCTGAAATCGAAATCTAAATTATTAACCTACTGCATCATGCTAGACTGAAAAGCAAGTACTAAGAACTTATTTAAATTTAAGTGATCCAAATTATATTGAATGTTGAAAATTTTAGCCGACACAGGCAATTTTCCAAATTTTTACGATATATCTGTCAGATATTGTTGTAGTTTGGGATCAACATTTCTTTGTGAACAAATATTTTCTATTACACAAACTCTATTTTGTAACAAAGCCTGACTTGCTGCATCCATTTTAAACCAAAATACTGTAATTTCAAACAAATATACAAATGACAACACCAATTCTAAATGCAACTTGAAACTGAAATGCAAACTGAAAATGTATTGTCTACACCGCGGACAATCCGCAATATTTCCAATTCCAACAACACCCTATCGACCACAACCCGAAACAGCAATAACACAAAATTTCCATAACGAGAATCGCAAGCACAATCAATCAACTGAACCGCTCCAACGTCCGAACACAAAAAAAACTGCTAACCAGCAACGAAAGACGAACTCCATATGACAATACACACTCGAATCAATTAAACAGGGGAAAAAAATTAAGAACACACTAAATTGCACACCCAATTACCTTCAAACAAAAAAAATTCATCGAACTCAATATCTAGAACAACAATGCTACATCAAATATATATATATATACATATATATATATATATATATATATATATATATATATATATATATATATATATACATATATATATATATATATATATATATATATATATATATATATACATATATATATATATATATATATATATATATATATATATATATATATATATATATATATATATGTAGGAAATCTGTATTCTTTACGATTTCGAATAATTAGAATATTTTAATTTCCAGTGTACTTCGAGAGAGATATGTAGGAGATGGTGGCCTCAAACGAACTGAATTGAATTTAGAGGCCAATCGAGTGAACTCGGAGCGTCTGACGTCAAACGCATGAGGCATCTCAATGCCCAATCAGGGATTCGAGCGATGACGTCGAGCGCTTATAATCCCTAAGCGCGAGATCGTTTTTATTTTTGCTTGCTTGTCCTTCACTCGCACACCGGACACGACGGAGTGAGCTCGATGCCTCTTGGCCTTCAGAAACGCCATTTCTTTAAACCTAGAAATGTTTGACGCCCCCATCTCTACAGGTGAATCATGTTCTCTTTTCGAATTAACTTTTAATCTATTTTCTTGTAAGCAATTTAAATCTATAAAGATAATCTGTTTTCTTACTTTAATAAATTGATTTGTTCTTTAAATTTGGTTCATGCTTTCTTTCGTTAAGAATTCTATCATTGCCCCTAGACACCCGTCCCACAAATATATATATATATATATATATATATATATATATATATATATATATATATATATATATATATATATATATAAGCTGCTCAGAATGCCAATGCGGTTAAGTCCATTTTTTGATGTTTTCTGATTCTTGCAAATTTTGATGAAATAAAAATAATATTCTTCTTCGTTATTAAAGTTAGGACTTTTAGTTAGGATTTACTCTTTGCTTCCTTTTCTTCTAGGTCACAGAATAAAGGAAGCAAGGAGTAAATGACTCAGAGGAATATTATTTATTTTTTCAAAATTTACAAGAATTCAGAAAATATCCAAAACGGACTTAACCGCAAAGGCTTCTGAGCGACTCATATTTTGTTAAAATTTTCAATCGTTAATAAAATATTTTTTATTCGTCCACTTAAGTACAAATACATTTTTTGAAACTTGTAATGGATGACACTTGATGTTAATACTGTTTTTCAAATATTAATTAATTACTTAATAGCAACCCACAAAAATAATAGTTTAATACCACATGTAAAAAGCAATATCGCTCGTTGTGTCCTTGTAGCGCATTGGATTTCTAATACAAAGATTGTGGGTTCGAATCCTACCTGGGCTGGCCTAATTTTTGAGAATGTGATATATGAAGGAATAAATAGAAATACACAAAAAAAAAAATAAATAAATAATAGTCCAACACCATGTATAGAAAAGAAGATCGCTTTCCATTTTGACTTTTAATATTGCGATTCTGTCATATGTTTATACTTATCAATATTAATTGTAATTATTTAATAAACAGTAACAAACATTATTTTATTTTGAGCTAAGTAGAAATTGACTTAATTTTTTTATATTACTTGTTTATAATATTTGTCTTGAAATGAATAGCCAGTCTCGTCTCAAACATTTGAATAAGACTTAATTTCAAAAATGTGAGAATTGAAGTTTGGGATATCACAAATAAAATTTAATTTTTCTGTGTGTATAAGCTGCTTCTTAGATAACTGTAAATATTTCCTTAAAAGCACAAATTCTATTAAGATGACACGGTACTCTTAGAACAATTTTTTTTCATATTTATGTATTTAAAAATTACATTTTACCATTTCATAAAATGTTTGTATTCAAAGAAATGATACGAGATGAAGTGTTTTGCGAATATTATTCACAAAATTAAAAAAAAAAATTAATTTTTAAAGAAAATTTGGAAAAATTTTAAATTTTACTCCTTTTGTAATTAATTTTTTTACCTGAACTTATGTCATTTTCTGAATGATGTTTTAAATTTAAGAGATCTATTTTATAATAACTTAATTAGTTTAGAAGAAAACAATAAAATGTTGACATGCACATGTTAAAATTCAATGAAAAAGCAAATATCTCCTACATTTGCATTTTTTTTTTAAATTTTCAGTTTACAACAAAATTGATCCTTAACTTTGTTACGTGTATTATATACGTGTTCCCGATTTTCGTAAGCGAATTTTGTTTTGCGATGGAGCGCACTTTTGGTTGAATGGCTACGTCAACAAACAAAACTGCCGCATTTGGAGTGAAGCTAATCCACAAATGTATGTCGAAACACCGTTACATCCAGAAAAACTGACTGTTTGGTGCGCTTTATGGGCTGGCGGACTCCCTTTTCAAAATAGATGAAGGCCACAACGTTACAGTCAATGCCAGATCGGTATAGAGCCATGATTACTAACTTTTCATTCCTGAATTGAACAATCATGATGTCCAGAGCAGTGGTTCCAACAAGACGGCGCAACATGTCACACAGCTCGTGCCACAATCGATTTATTGAAAGACACGTTTGGTGACCGCCTAATTTCACGTTTTGGACCCGTGAATTGGCCTCCAAGATCTTGCGATTTAACACTGCTAGACTATTTTCTGCAAAGCTATGTAAAGTCATTGGTCTATGCGGATAAGCCACAAACGCTTGACCATTTGGAAGACAACATTCGCCGTGTTATTGCCGATATACGGCCACAAATGTTGGAAAAAGTCATCGAAAATTGGACGCCCAGATTGGACTATATCCGAGCCAGCCGTGGCAATCATATGCTAGAAATCATATTTAAAATGTAATGTCACAAGATTGTATTTCGAAAAAAAAATCCTGTCAATCGAATAATACATCGTTGTTTTATTGCAATTTAAAGTTCTATACCTCTCAAAAAAACACCCTGCACAATCTTTTCTGTGAACTGCTATCTATAAAATTATTCCGACTTTGATCGTGCTTGCGAAGCATTTACTTATTTCACAGGATTTGCTTATTTATTCCTCCCTTCCCCAATACATCGCATAACTTTCGATGAGCAATTAAAGGATTAATTATAAACCTTACTAATTATCAACATTAATGTTAATTTTTGCATATAATTTTATATATGTCAAGCCCATGGGCTCACTAGTAATTATTAAACTTGCTCTTAACTTAGTTCTGTTAAATAAATTATAAATTACATTGCGCTGTAATGATACATTTGTAAGTGCATTACATCAGTGTAAATGTGCACTTTATTTTTATTATGTCAGAATGCATTTTTTTTTCTTTCAGTAAATTAATAATTTTTTAAATAGTCTTTTGTTTTCGACTTTTCGATATGCTCGTCCCCTCCTTGTAGGGTTTTGACACCCCTCTAGGGGGCACGCCCTACCGTTTGAGATACACTGTTTTAGTGTCAAAGTATATTATTATTGAATTCAATACATAGTTATTGTATGGAGGGGGCGTGATGTGAAAATTATGATTAAATTTTGGGTCACGAATATTGAAAGTTTGAGAAGCATTATCTTAAGGGGTGCGATGCATGTTGAATCTATCGGGAGCTCAAACGTCCTCCCGTTGGCGTGGTGTGGTAATTAGGAGAGGAAGGTGCCAGTTGAGGTATCGTCCACGTCACTTGACCATGGCTCAAAATTACGAGGTCCGTCGCCAAAAGCCCTCGTGTAGCTGAACAGTGTGACATTATTATTAACTTACTCACTCACTGATAGTACAGTTGTACTGACTTCGGCAAAGCAAACAAGGTGTAATTGCTGGTGCACGTTGTTTCCCTTAAAATGTTTCTTCTCTGACTGCAGCTCATTTTATACACATCAGCTCATTTTATCATGCGGTGTCTATGTTGGTCATTTTTGCATATTCTTCTTATTATTAATATTTGAGGGGTAATAAAACCCCATGTCATTTCAATCCTGCGTGTCAATTTTTACCTCTCTACCAAAATTATTTCGTGAGAATTGTTGAATTTTCAAATGTTAACGTGCAATGATCTTACCCCTGGGGTCGTTTCCTGATCATCTTGTCTACCTAAAGCTGTAGGAGGGAACGATGAATGACCAAGACTATCCATGGTAAATCTAATTCATTATTATCAAAGGGAATAATCCAGAACCACAGTAATCTATAAAGAGAACCCTTGGAGTGATATAAAGAAAGCAACGACCTTAAGTGAATAAACGCACAAAATTGGAATAGATTAACTTTAATCGCCTATCTTTACAATTTTAAATTCTCTAATTTATTCTAGTAGCTAAAATCCGTCTTTTAGTCAAGATGCGTAATTCTAATTCTTACCAACGTAACACTGCTTTCAGTGGTTCCGCTCCTTCCGCTCTACAATTATTAAACTCTAACTATATTTACACTAACTAATTTGCATCTCATGTTTTCTTCTTGAGAGGGATGGCAGGAAAATAAACGAGATTGCTGGCTCAAATATTCCCCAAGAGGATAAGCAGTTGAAAGTCGCGTAAAGCACTGTCACAGACGGGCTTTTGAGTCACCTTGTACAATATAAAGAAATTATTTACAATATTTCCTGACATCAGAATGCAATTTTATCAATAGTTTTTATCGTTGCATTCATTTTATTTTAAGTCAATCACAGCTCGTTTTGCTATTTGAAAAAATTTGATTATGAACACAAAATGTTTACGAAAATTAGTGGTTGATGTGTATGGAATATTGTTTAAGTAAAATCTGTCCACTCATCTTGCAAAACTTCTGGCTTTAATTGATTCATCTATCTTTGGAACTACATTCTGAAAATGAAAAATATACTTTTCCATAAATGAATCATATCACGTACAATTTCCTCACTTTATAATTGATATGAGACTGCCATATATGCTGGATACCGTATTTTGTGAATTAGTTGCAACTATATATATCTTACATTAGTTTTGAAAGAAAACTTTTTTGGCATACATTTTGGTATATCTAATGATTGGGTGAGGAACTTTAATTCATTTTAAAGCATCAAAAAACCCCCCATTTAAACATTTTAAATGTAACACACACAGCTCACTGTTCCATTAATATCTTCAAAACTTTAAAATTTGAATATTTATTATAAGCTTGTGTTTTTTTAATGCTCCGTTAATTTAGAAAACACCTGTCAATATGTGTGTGTGTGTTTACATAAGAGAGGGGGAGATTTTAAAAGTGCTTGGATTTACATTTATACAGAATAGCAACCAATCTCCTTCTATCTATCTATTCATCAATGTACTCCAGGGGTACTCAACCTTTTTTTCAGCCGGGTCGCATACATATGTTAGTTATTTCGCGAGGGCCGCATACATAAGATGGCAATTTAAAAATTTCAAACGAACCACAACTTAAACATTAATGGAGAAAGGGGAGGTGAAAGGCTTTAAAACGAAGATAATTTAAATTGTATGAAAATTGCAGAAAATTTAAAATATGGAAATTGATCAAAATATTAAAATTCTCCTATTTTGCTTCTTTTTATTATTATTATTTTTTATTTTTGTCATTGAATTTTTCTAAATTGGAAGCATTTAAGAATCACAATTTCTGCATTAGTAAACGGTTTCATATGATTACCAATGATATAACAATTTTCATGGGGTGCTTTTGTTATCGCTGTGACATTACCACTGACAAAACACTTTTTTGCCGTTCTAAAAATTATTCAAAAAAGCTTATTTATCATCTCCTGAAAGAGATCTGCGAACAAAAATGTCATTGAATGATTCCCGTTCATTGGTATTTTTTAAATACACTTTCGTGACAAATCAAACGATTTCTGAACCATGCTTGTTTTTCCCTACAAAGTAGTCAACTTACCAATCGTCTTGAAACAATATATTTTCTTCGAATATTTTTCGCTTGTAAGATAAGAAAGATAGTTACAAATTAGTTCCACTCATAAAATGGCCGCCACTCCACTGTTGTCTATTATCACAAATCAGAAAAAAAAAAATCTATTCGCACCCATACGACATAGACAGCAAAGAGAAAATTTGTAATATTTGATTTTTTCATAAAGAATTTCCAACCAAATTTTCATAAAGAAAGAAATTTCTCAGAGAAATGGACCCTGATCGGGCCACTTAAAAAGACCCGGTGGGCCGTAGATTGAGTATAGCTAATGTAGCCTCTCTGTATACTTTTGCAATCATTTCTGGGATTGTGCCACTTCTGGGCTGACTACAATGGAGATCATATTTAACGTTCTGATCACAATTACATTCTTTAATCCACTTGGAAACAGCTTTATACGAAGGAGAAAAACTCCTCCCCCTCCTGTTTGTTCAGAAATTCGTCATGAAATACACACACTTTCATATTTTTCTTTACGTTTTATTATATCACTGCTCGAATCTCAGGGTTTTTTTCCTCTTCAAGAATCACAATTAAAATAAATCCCCACAATAGCGTACCACTTATTCCAACTGCCCACTTAGAGTACTAATAAACTATTTTTCAATTCCTACTATTAACTCACACTCTCCATATATTTATTTACTTATTTATCTTGGTGGAATTTTTAATCGTAAATAAAATACATTTTAAAGCACTCAATTCAGCAGAAATTTTATATACAAGATAATTTTGGATGACAGTACAATAAGTTAATTATAATTAATAAAAATTAATTGATTGGAACTAATTATTTACACAGAATTACAAATACAGCCCCGTTGGCATCATGTTTTGTAACTTAGCGACCATTATGGTGACTTGGGTCAAAACTTGAAAAGGTTTTTTTCTCACGTTTTAAGGCATTCAGTTGAACTGTAATATTATATACACGATTGATTGGGATGACAATACGATACTTTAATGATAATTAATTAAAATTAATTACCACTTAATGTTGTAATTCTGTTTATATTAATTGTAACTATTTAATAAAAAGAATTTAAAAATTTTCTTTGATCTAAGTAGGATTTGACTTAAGTTTTTTATATTACTTGCTTACTCATAAAGACTGACTAATCATTACATTAACACCGTGTTGCGCTGTTGGTAACCGCTCTCGTTGAATCAAAGAACTCTCCAAGTTTTCTTTTGTAAAGGTAAACGTCTTTTGTGATTTCTTTCTGGTTAACAAAATTGCTTAACTTCTATGAATTTTTCCCCACCTATTTAATATTCTACTAACTATATTTACACTACTAAGAAGACGTACAGCTCTTACTATACCAAGTGGTTAAACTTAAGCTGACAAAATTTACATTCACCTTAGTTCAGTGTTTCTCAAAGTGTGGGGCGCGCCCCCCTGGGGGGCGCGATGACCCTACAAAGGGGGCGCAGGCGTATCGAAAATTTAAAGATTTTTTTTAAAACAAAATAACCGGAAAGAGAAGTAAAACAAAATGCTTTCTTCCATAATAAAAAAATACACACAACAACACTGACATAATTTATGTTTATTATCTGGCTTTTTTCCGTCATCAAATAGCTATCTTTGATCCCAAAACCAAATTAAAGAAAAAAAAACATTTTGTTTTATTTGCTGTATTTCCTCAATGAGAGATTTTTTTATTACGTTTTAACATAAAATATTCCTCGTTAAAAGAAAAAACGAAACCCACAGACCCTGAGAAAAATTCTAAGATAAACAATTTACCACCATAATTATTATTGAAATACTGTACATTAGTTGTAGAAAAAGAAAAGGAAGTCATGATTCACTTTTCAGCCAGGCTGCACAGTACGTTTGCTAATCATTTGATTGACCTTCAATCTTATGGTATGGTTATTCAATATTAGTTCCCTCCCATCTTTTATGCGTTTGTCTTTCGCTTAAGGAAATTGTAAATAATTGAGATTTGCGATATTTGGAAAAGAATTGATTGGTTTAACATTTCTGTAGGATAATTGAAAAGTGTCTGATTTGCGTCCTTTATTATTGTCTTGTACCTTTGAATCATTTTAGTTCAGTTTTATTGATTTTTTTCTCAAATCATCAAAGAATTGAATAGTCCTTGAAAGAAGGTAAGTATACTTTCTATAAATTAAAATATTCCTAGAATTCCGATTTGTATCGTGTACAGTAAAAGTAATTCTAAACAAATGATTGGGGTGACTGAGTCCCCCCGCACTACCATTAATGTTAGTATCGAGTACGCGCCTGCTCCCGGGTTAAAACATTTTGAAGTCTTCTCGCTTTAAAAGTTAAAAAGTAACACAATTATTCTTCATCGGAATTTTATATTTTTTTCAAAATTTAACATTAATTCTAAATGCTAATTGTGTGAGGTTTAAAATTACAGTTCTTTTAAACAGTTATTTACAATTATAGCATTTATCTAAAAAAAAAATCATTTTACATTTTTGTATACAATGTCGTGTGCACACAATTTTACTCTCCTTATAGTTCAGCTATTATATCAAGAATAATGTTTTATTTTTTTAAAAAATGAACTCGTGCGAAGAGTCGGTGTTTTAGCCAGTATACGTTTGATGTATCAGTACTGAAGAAGGTATTTTATAAATAATTTCTTATTACTGAATTTGGCCGCGGTAGCCGAGTGGTATAGGTATCGGATCGTGGCTTGCCTTGTCACGAGTTCGAGCCCAGTACCACTAAAGACCCGCCGTGTAGGGCAGCGATGCACGTTAAATCTGTTGAGAGTTGAAACGTTTTCCCGTTGGTGTGGTGTGGTAGTTAGGAGAGAGGGGTGCCAGCTCAGGTGTCATCCACGTCACTTGACCATGGTTCAAAATTACGTGGTCCGTCGTCAAACCTTGCGCCATTAAAATTAACAATCATCATCATCATCACCGTCGTCAAAAGCCCTCATGCAGCTGAACAGTGCGACGTTAATATTCAATCAATCAATCAATCTTATTACTAAATTAAGAACAAGTTTAATAATTATTAGGGACTTGCATGGGCTTGTCTTGTAGAGTAAAGTTTTTCAAAGAAGGTTTAATATCAGATGTTGACACTCTGAGTTATTTTTCTATACTTAACTGAGATCTGTATTTTGTCTTCAAAGCATCCACCGCAGAAAATCCGGTTTGAAAAAGGTAGGATGTTGAAAATGGTAATAGTATACGAAGTGCTTTTGTTTTCAGTACAGATAATTCCTCATCCACCTCTACCCCAAATTTAAAGAGCGATTTATTACAAAATTGCCTTTTAATTTTTCACTGGATGTGAAATCTATGAAGATTTCTTCTTCGGAAGTTGAGAGCCCTTCTGGAGTATCTTGAAATAGATCCCTAATCCACTCGTAACTTGCTACCAAGCTGTCCTCATCCAGAAAATACTTTTTAAAATTCTTTGCCAACATAGCTAAAGGATTTTACATGTTTTAAAAACAACTTTCACACGTTGTTCTACATATTTGTAAGTTTTAACACATATCGAGCTGGGGCTTTTTTCCATCATTTTCTTCAGAGGTGGTAAATCCAAAATTTTAGTATTTTTGATAAGATCGCCTTGATTTAATTTTCGGAACCATGCTCGTTCGTCTGTGTACTTGTTGATTCTTTATTATGGTCGAATGTTTGCTTACAACTTAAAAATGTATGTATGGTATTGTTTTAATCTACTGCCGTAAATACTTAATTACCGTGAATTACAATTAACGTGGAAATTAAAAAATGTACATTCAAGCTAGATTCGGTAGCTATAGGAGTATCGAGTCGACCAAATATATATATATATATATATATGAGTTGAGTTAATATTAACGTCGCACTGTTCAGCTACACGAGGGCTTTTGGCGACGGACCACGTAATTTTGAACCATGGTCAAGTGACGTGGACGACACCTGAGCTGGCACCCCCCTCTCCTAACTACCACACCACACCAACGGGAGGACGTTTCAGCTCTCGACAGATTTAACGTGCATCGCTGCCCTACACGGCGGGTCTTTAGTGGTACTTGGATCGAACTCATGACATGCCTGCCATGGTTGATACCATAACCACTGGGCTACCGCAGCCCTATATATATATATATATATATATATATATATATATATATATATATATATATATATATATATATATATATATATATATATATATATATATATATATATATATATATATATATATATATATATATATATATATATATATATATATATATATATATATATATATATATATATATATATATATATATATATATATATATATATATATATATATATATATAACTTAAAAACTTACATATACACAAAATTTAATATACTTATCGTATTAATTTGTACGGTTTATAATTAAGATCGTATTGTAACTTTAGCGTCTCTCTCTCAAAGTGCATTTTTATTGCAGTAAATACATTATTGTTGTACAGGGGGCGAGACAAAAAAATTATGATTGAAAATTGGGTCGCCAGTATTGAAAGTTTGAGAAACACTGCTTTTAATGTATGAGTGGTGCACAGAGTATTTTATGACTAATTAATTAATACTAAATTAAGAACAAGTTTAATAATTATTATCTACTTCCATGGGCTTGTCTTACAGAGCAAATTTTTCAAAGGAATGCTTATGATTAGAAATTGACCCTCTGAGTTCATTTTCTATATTGAGCTGATATCTATATTTTGTATTCTAAGCAACCACCGCATTTTGTAATATGTTCCAATTTAAAAATCAGAGAAAGGAAAAAATAACTTAGTAATTATCCTATTACTTAACTTTTTTTTTTTCTTAAAAGTAACATATACAAAATTTAATTTTTATGTCATGAATTTGTACGGTTTATAATAAATATTGTTGCTTTATCGTAAAAGTGCATTATTATTGCATTTAGCAAATTATTATGTATAAGGGGGGCGCGATAAAAATTGTGATTGAAAAGGGGGGCGCCAGTATTGAAAGTTTGAGAAGCACTGCCTTAGTTCCATCTAGCAACGAGAGTAATAAACACTCAGGAGAAGTAATCGTCACATAAACAATTTTAAATTTCTGATAGTACATCACCTGACCACTTGCTTAGACTAATTGTAAATAAATAATATAAGGTATAGAATGTTACCTCGTTTAATATAAAGGGTTAGCAGAAATGATCGACCCGATCACAAAATTTAATAATTCCCGCATGAATAAATAGAAAATGATGATTAAGATGGCATTGTAAAGATAAAGTATGAAATTGTTTTCGTACGTAACGTTTCTCGACGTAAAATAAAATTTGTTTCCACAAATGTGCTCAATGTGACTTATTTTAATAAACCTTAAATATCATTGCGAACGTGGACGCCTTGGACTTTTGCCTTTACACAGGCATCCAGTTTCCAGGAACTGTTTTTACCATCTTATAATCTGAATGTCGGTACAATTCTATGGCACTTTCATCGAAGTTCACGCTGAACCGTGATTACTAATAAACTTTTTGCGAACAAGAGCACACAAAACGCCTTCTCCCACTGCGACGTCATTTGCACTTCTGTTCACAATCACAGCATTGCTGCCACTTATTTGACAAAAACAATGTTACAAACTCAAAATGTCACATTATATCTTTACAATGACATATTAATGGTCATTTTCTGTTTATTCATCTGGGAATTATCAAATTTTGTAATCGGGTATAATTCATTTCTGATAACCCTGTTTAATAACAAAAAACACATGTATGATATTCTTAATAGCTATACCAAGTTAAGGAACAAGACTTAAACCAGAATTGAGCGGAGGGGTGAGAATGATTCTTTTCTAACCTATTGCTCTAAATCGAATCAGTTGTTCAAATAAAAAAAGTGTGCTTTTTATTTGTGCCAATTACATTATCACTAAGTAAAACAAAAATCCTTAAGAGTTGGTAAAAACAAGTTTCTGCTTTCGTAAAGGGAAACTACTTCCTAAAAGATTTAATGGAAGAAAAACGACCAAAAAAGGAATATTGTGTACGCTATAAAAATTGTTTTGAAGTAAGCACTGGAATGGTCAACGGATTAAGGAGGATAAAAATCGCATGTGAGAAGGAGAAAAACTAAATAAATCTTTATTTTTAAGGGGGAGGAATTTGCAGGACTTTTTACGCCTATTGTTTAGGAAGTTTGAAAAAAAAATTCTTGTATTAGCTTATGGGAAAAATAACTGGTTCATTTGATGATTATTAGTGTTAAGCTTCTAAATACAAGTCCTCCAATGTGAATTAAGGATTATTGGAATTTTGAAATGTCTTGAGACAGTGGAATTGCTTCTACTTTTTTGATAATTTTAATAAGAATTATAATTATAATCTCTTTTTAAATGAGAGCACTAGTTCACTATTTGTATTTAATGCGAAATGTTTCTTGTGGTTGCATTGAATTTTAAAATAGAGTTTAAGCAAAAAAATAAGTCCCCCACACATCAGAGGGATCTAAATTGCGATCTATGGATCCGTAAATGAGATGAAATTTAAGTAGATGCACTTCAATGATAAGCTTCCCATTTATTAAAAATACAGTGCACAATTTTACTGATAGGATGCTGTGTAATACAAACAATATTATTGATTCCCATGTTTTGAAAATATGAAAAATCATTTGAATTACAGCATATGCCTAAAACATTATTCTTTGGTTAAAAAGAAAGTGAATTTTTTTTGAAAACGGGCATTAGTGAATTATCTACGTATCAATAGTACGTTGCATGAAATAGCGTTACTGGTAAAACTTTTTTATCAGAACCAACAGTAGGCGCTCTTCGTAAGATGATACAGGAATTTCAAACAGCTAAAAAATACATTCCCCTAAGAAGGTCAAATCACAAAATTAGTCTTTTAGCACCGAAAGTATATGGCTATACACTGGTGTGCAAAAATTAAGGACGAAACGGTTTTTTCAATATAACTTTGTACAAAAGCTTTCCAAATCCACACATTTAATACCGTAAAATCCCCAATACGTAAGGACATGTGTAATGTAAGCAACACTTTCTAAAAGAGAAATCAGAGGGATAAAAAGAAGCTTGATTGAAAAACTAGCATGGAGCGCAATGCGACTGAAGGCCGAAACACCCATGTGATGGGTGTCAGCAAGAAACATCCGGTCTTTAGTAGAGGAAATGATCTCCCCTGACTGCTAGGCAGGTTTCTCGGCGTCTGCCCATGCTGAGAATGAGGGTGTCAATGAGTTGTTGAGGAATTGCTGCCCATTCGTCTTGCAGCGCCAATCGAAGCTCCCGAATCGTTACTGGTGGTAAGGTACGAGCTGCCAAAGCGTCTGCCTAGAAAATCCCATACATGCTCGATGGGATTGAGATCCGGAGATCATGCCGGCCAATCCATACGTTCAATATCCTCACTCTCTAAGAGCTGTTCGGAAGCTACTGTGTGATGACATGGTGCATTGTCGTCCATGAAAAGAAACTGCAGACCCATAGCACCTCTAAAAAGACGCACATATGGAAGAAGAATCTCGTTACAATAACGGGTCCCGTTGACTGAACCTGCGTCGAAGATGTGAAGGTCTGTACGACTACCAAGCATGATGCCTCCCCAAACGAGAACACCATGACCTCCATATATGTCCCTTTCAATGATGTCGAGGGATGATTGCGGCTTCCCCGCTCTCTCCAGATGAGTATGCGATGAGAATCGCTACTCAAACTGAATCTGCTCTCATCTGTAAAGAGTACTCGTCCCCATTCATTGTCTCTCCAATTCCGGTGTTCCCGGCACCACAGAGAACGCCTTCTCCGATGGGCAGGCGTTAAAGGTACACACCGTACAGGGCGTCGTGCAAACAGACCACCACCGTGCAGTCTTCTGGCCACGGTAAAACGCGATATCGGTCGTCAATTCGCCTGTGTCGTGTGTCTAGCGATTTCTCCCGCTGTCTGCCGCCTGTTTCTTCTGGCCTGTAAGACAATGTACCGGTCATCTGTGGGTGTGGTTTCTCGTGGACGACCACTACTGGACCCCCGGATAGCTGTTCCTGTAGTTTGAAATTGTCTCCAAAGTCGTGAAACGATGCTGTGAGCAATTCCGAACTCTGCAGCCACACTTGTCACACTGCGGCCTTCCTCCAACTTCCCAATGATTCGACCTCGGGTAAAATCATCCAGATGTCATCTAACAGATTGACTATTCGCCATTTCTCGCTGAGGCAGCAACTCGGTGTGATTTTAACTGCTATACGGCGTGCAATCTCTTTGCCAGAAATACTGATCTTACACCGACAACATGCTTTATACTACTCAGACACTCCCCCATTACGTCTACCTGCATATCTGCGCATGTGTTACCGTACATCACCTTACTTAATCTCCTGATTGGTCTTTCTGTCCGCTCTGCCTCTTCGTTCAGGCCGCGGTAGCCGAGTGGTATAGGTATCTGACTGTGGCTTGCTTTGTCACAGGTTCGAGCCCAGTACCACTAAAGACCCGCCGTGTAGGGCAGCGATGCACGTTAAATCTGTCGAGAGCTGAAACGTCCTCCGCGTTGGTGTGGTGTGGTAGTTAGAGAGGGGGTGCCAGCTCAGGTGTCGTCCACGTCACTTGACCATGGTTCAAAATTACGTGGTCCGTCACCAAAAGCCCTCGTGTAGCTGAACAGTGCGACGTTAATATTCAATCAATCAATCAATCAAGCCTCTTCGTTCAGCTGATATGCTAATTTTTCGACTTCGTCCTTAATTTTTGCACACCAGTGTAGTGTCGTAGAAGCCAGCAGTTAATATTCGCATGGTAGTGTGAGTTTGACAATTGTGGTTCCCGTATATTGGATATGCCATATATATATATATATTCCATTGAACAAAAGTTTTATGCCGGATCTATCCGTATGTGCAATTGTGGTAGAGCAGGGTCTCAGAAATTCATGAAGGATTTACTCTTATTCAGGTGCTTGCCCCCATGGTGTTTTTCGTTCCTTAGCCATACAACCCAATGCCGATAAAAGTAGCATGTTTTCGGTTCGATATGCAAGTTAAGACCCCATTTTTTGAATTTGGGTGCAGGAAAGACCTCACCCTATCAAGAAAAAACCCTTGTATCCTGAAAATGTGACACATCATGGTGTAATTTTATGTTTACTTTTTTTTTTTTTTTTTTTGATGATTTAGACTCCACATTTTTTTTTAACAGTTAACTTAAAATGGATTATTGTTTCCTAACAGGATGACGATGTCGAGATGTTCTGAGAGATTTTGTTGTCCAACACCTTTAACAGCATAGATGTCTTCAAGACACCATTTTTATGCAGGATAAAACACCTCCTTACCTTGACTGTCGTATAAAACACAGACAGCATTTCATGGATGCGAGGGTTTTCGGTGGTCATTTTCCTACAGAATAGCCTCCCGTTTGCTGAATATCAACCTCTGGAACTTTTGGTTGTGAAGGTTTCTAAAAGAAAATTTCTAATGTAACCGGACAGCATTTGTAACAAAAACTTAATGATAGTATTCGACACATGTTTTTAATACTCCAGCAAACCTATTCATGTCTGATGCGTTAAATATGGTTCTGCGATTACAGCATATTGTTGAAAAGGAAACATACTAAGTTGAGAGATTGTAATTCAAATTTTGTGTACTATTTAACACTTATATATCATATTAAAAATTTCCATGTGAATTACAACTTCATTTTGAAGCAAAATTTTATACTGTTTATCAAATAAATGCGACCCATCTCATATGAATCATATATCTCATCTGGATCAATAAAACGAACTCTCTGGTTTTCTGAAGTGGGAAACTCAATTCTTGCTACATCTGTATTAACCATAATGTAAGGATATAAAATAATTTCACTTCAGCGTAATTATTCTCACGTGTATATATATACACTGCTGTTTGTAAAAAATACAACACCATGAAGGAATCATCAGAGTTAAATGAACTTTGCAGAAAATATCAGTTATAGGATTTTACGTAAAATAGTGAAGTTTCAGAGCCACCGCGCATGCATGGCGTGCGCAGCGCTCTCTGAACTGATGCTATGCTGAAAGTGTATAAATAGAGGGCTGAAGCGGGACGTTGAAAAAAGTTAATGATTATTTGTTAGTGGTGAACGTTTAGTGAGACCTAAGTATGAATCAGTAGATAGACGATTAATGTATTTGTGATGAATATAAGTTCTTAAGAAGTTAAAAGAGTGGTCATGTTTTTGATAAGATTTAATTTATCTATTTTGTGGGTAGCTAAAGTTAACATTTCTAAATAAAATATTCAAAATAATATTTCTGTAATTTGCTAAATGCAAATTACAATTCCATACAGGAATTTTAATTACACGGAATTTACAAAAATCTCTTTTGTCAAAAATGTTATTAAATTATTGTTACTAAGATGTAAGTCTAAATCCAAGAATTCAACCATATTAGAGTTAAAGTTGTGTGTGCGCGCGTGTGTGAGTGTGTGTGTGTGTGTAAACGGGTTGCCGAAAAGTTCATAAAAGCTTTAAAAATTTATAAAACCCTAAAAATTAAACAAAGTAGAAAATATTTTGTAGGTTTAGCATCGATAAATCATGGGATTTTTTTAAGAAAAGAAAACGAAAAACAATTTTAAAAAACAACTAATAGGTGACATTTCGTACATAAGGGAAAAAAAGACTCGCAAATAACAGAAATAACATTACCAAATCATTTATCACAGCAGCATGTGTTCCACATATCCACTACCACGAGGGATGACACATTGCAAGCATGACATAAATCCAGCTACGGCAGAGTGCAGAATGTCCGCCTGCATGCATTACAGCTCTTGATGGATCACATCTTTCAATCCCGACAAATTGGATGGACGGGATTAATACACCCGGGAATTTTAATATACCCATAGCCAAAAGTCTACTTGAGCCAGATCTGGAGATCGAGGAGGCCATGTAAACTTGCAACGTTTGCTAATGATTCTTAGACTTGATCGTCCGGATCTTACACGATCCAGTTTCTTCAAATCGTTGAACAAGCTTTATGAGGTATACCACTGGTGAAGGCCCGTTTCATATTTTTCTGAAGTCGAATTTACGCAGTGCAACAGTCGCTGATTCCTTGTTCGTGAAAAATAGATTCTCTAACAGAGCTTTGTCTTTCTCACTCAACATCCTTGTTCACTTAGTTAGAAAGCAACGGAGAACCAGATCTAGATCAAGGCATCAGTATTTGTAATCGCCTGTATCATTTGTATTTTCCAACTCAGACGCTTGTACCAGCGCCATCTGTCGGTATGTTTTTCTTATCTTAAAAAATTTCCGTGACTAATCGACGCTAAGCCTTGCAAACCATTTTTTATTTTGTTTAATTTTCCTGGTTATTATTATTAATAATAATATTATTATTACTCGTACTGTTACATGTATATCAATCGTAAAATATCAACAAGGATTCAAAGGTTTGTTTGTGTTCGCTTAAAATTCAAATACAATTTCCTGTCTCTTTCTGAACCTTGAAGCCTTTAAAGGCCTATCATGTAGAGAGCCCGAATTACAGTAAATACATAAAGAAATTTAGAAAGCCATGTTCCATCTCAGGACGCGATGAAGCTATTTGAACGTGGTCAAGAATAACAAGGTCCTTCGCCAATAATCCGACGGCTCAAAACAAAAGAATAATTTAAGTTTTATAAAATGAAAAATATAAACGTTAAGTCGTATTTATATAAATGATATGCAATTATATATATATATATATATATATATATATATATATATATATATATATATATATATATATATATCCCAATTTCTTAAAAATGTTCTTTTTAAATAAATGGAGTTTTGATAAGTAATTGCTGTGTGGGGACATTTTTTTTCCCATTGAAGTCCTTTGAGATGAGTTCATTAAACTTGCGTTTAGTTATCTTGTATATTCACAGAGAGCAACGTTAACAAGCCATCCATCATTAATCACTGCATATCATCAACTTGCAGTTCAGCAATATATTAGCATACAAGTTCTTTGAAAATCTAAGAAAACATGTGTGTTAGCGGTTTTTCAATGCAATTCCAACTAGCCTTCAGGGAAATTATTTTTATTGATTAATTTGGGAACCTCGCCATTTGAAAGAACCACGATATATGCAGATTCATATTGCTAATTAAAGTTATTGAATATATGAATATATGGAAGCTATTATATTATATTATAAACATTGGTGGCTTAAGACAGTTCTTGCATATAAAATAATTTATATAAAAGGGGAGTTGAACATGTTTTTTGGCCAGTCAACCTTCCTCCTTTCTAATAATAAAACTGAGCTTTTTTGAAAATAATGAATAAAATATCCAAATATATTACAAGAAAAAATAGCTTACCAAAAATCGCATTCAAAAATGCATAGCCAGCGCTAAATCTGAGTACAAAAAACAAGTTCTTGCCAGATTTTGGACCAAAATACAAATTTAAGAGGGCACAGTACTATTCAAATGACAAAAAGCGGTCTAAAAATCAAATATAATTTTTTAGCCTAAATTATTTTTTATATACTTTTCTATAAGCTCACAAATTTTGAAAGCTTAAAACTTAAAAAACACAGAATTATGATAGATTTTATACATATATACGTTCGATTTTATTCAGATCCCTATGGCAAATCAAAATTTTTTAAACTTTTATCTCAGAAAGATAAAATAATTAGTTTGTCTTTAGTTAAAATGCCAAAGCATTTTTTCTATTGGGCCTAATGCTTTGAATTTCTTTTACTTAGTGGTAACAGCACATGTAACAAAGTTGGTATGCATTTTTGAACCAAAAGCAATATTTATTTTTTAAATAATTGAAATCAGAATTTATACATTTTTTATGAATTTTCGATAAGCATTCATAAAAATAAATATTATACGAATTCCAATCAGGTTATCCACAAAACCTGTTAACCACTTTTATTATGCATAGTTTGACGTACTTGTAAATCGAATTCCATTCGTGTACGTATTTTTTTGTGAATAACATTTTAAAATCCCTTCACAATTTTTTTTTTTTTCCTTAAAAAGTTAAATGGCTTGCTTTTTATGAAATTTTAAGCACAAAATCTGTTTTACATAATATACACACATAGGAGGCAACAAAACAAATTTGGAAGTCCTTAAATTTAAAATTTTTGCGTAAATCGTAGCATGTCCCCTTAAAGCATGGAATGGCTGAATAGTAACACTTAGCAAAAGTATGAAAAATAGAAATAAAATAAAAATTAAATACTGTGTATAAATACTACCAATACTAGACGGTGCTAGAATTATAAATGTAATTTAAATATTTAAAAAAAATTACTATAGTTAATATAAAGCAAAGAGAATAAGTAATTTTAGCTAAAATTTGAATTTATGGAGGTATCTAGATCTATGAAAAATGATAAAATTTACAATAAACTATTAATATATATATATATATATATATATATATATATATATATATATATATATAATATATATTCATAGGAATTTTAATCCATACTATTTAGAAATTCTTTTTTATTCAAATAACCATTAATAAAATTAATTGGGTATTTTATTTGAATTATAAGCAATATTTAGTGTTAAATGTATATATATATATATATATATATATATATATATATATATATGTATATATATATATATATATAAATATATATATATATATATATAAATGATATATATATGTATATATATATATAAATGATATATATATGTATATATATATATATGTGTGTGTTACTTATTAATTACAATAAGTAAATGTTTTTAATATCGTATTCTTAATGACGCAGAAAGCTAGAGAATTAGTATTTTAATATATTTTAATAAATTTCCCAATAAGTAATTTTAACGAGTAGCATTTATTATTATGAATTAATTACGTGATTTAATAGGTTCGTTGCTTCAGTGAGCAACTTTTGGAAGAGAGATTTTTGAAACTACCTCTTTAAGATAACCGTCCCCTGTTACTCGCCGAAAATAACTCTTTACTTATAAATTTTAGATAATTTAGTGGTTTTCCCGTTAAAACTTTTCGAGGTTTTATTAATATTGTATATTTATTTATATTTACTTACCTGGTGTTTGTAAAATATTTAAGGTGTTTAGAGATTATTTTTTTCTGCTGTTAATTATTGAAAAATACTTTTTTTTCTATAAAATTTTAATATGTCTTTACACTAAATGATAAAAAAAAATTATTTGGTATTTACAATATTTTGTTCCAACATAAAATTGAAAATAACAGTACTAAAAAAATTTCTCCAAAATACGAAATAGTTCTTAAAGATGTTTTATTTATCATACACATATACTGTAAAAGTAGTTCTTTTAAGCATATATCTATTTCATTGAATTTTTACTGCTGGCAATTATGCAAATAACTGTTTTCCCTTTTTATAAAAGTATTCTTATATAATTCAATTAAGTTTTCAGTAAAACCTCAAACTAAATTGTTCGTACAATGCGTTTCATATCAGATAAAAATTAACATTTAGCATTACAATACAATAATTTAGCAATCATAACAGAATAGTTTGAATCTATATTCAAACGCCTTTGTTGTAAAAATACCTGGCACCTTCACATTCATCAACACCCCATTTCATTAAAATAGCATAAAATTGTCCATTTTTTTATTTTAAGGCAAGAGCGAAGTTACCAGTTGATTATTTTAAAATCATTTATTTGTATCGGGGGATTACTTTTTATAGATTGTGGTATAAACCCATACGCCCGCAGAAATTTTCGTAGAACCCGTATGGATTGTAATTTTTGCAATGACGTTTCTTTTTAAATACAATCAGTTTTATACTCAACTAGCCATTAAAATTTCTACCCCAGGAAGAAATGCAGATAAAAAAAAATATTTATTAGACAAATAGATTATACTGAGAAAATACCAAGTGATTAAATTTTCAATAAATTTGGATACCCTGAGAAATCAGTACCCAGAACAATCATCTCAGACAGTAATAATAGCACTTATACGCATGGGTTTTGAGTCAAACAAAAATTTAATTGCATGTACAGGAACATATACATATGCAGCTTCAACACGATGTCACAGCTCATCAACCGTAGTGACTTGCGAATGGTGACGAGCCAGTCGTTCGACAAATCGCGCCAGACGTTTGCTATTCGTGAAAGATCTGGTGAACGTGCAGGCTAGGCCAACAGTCGAACATTTTCCGTATCAAGGAAGGTCCGTACAATACCGGCAACTTGAGATCGTGTATTATCCTGCTTGAACGTAGGGTTTCTCAGGACTCGAATAAAGGATAGAACCACGGGTCGTAACACGCTAGAAATGTAACGTGCACTGTTCAAAGTGCCGTCAATGCGAACAAGAGATGACCGAGATGTGTATCGAATAGCACCCCATACCACCACGCCAGGTGATGGTCCAATATGACGATGACGAATGCCCGCTGCCAACGTGCGTTCACCACGATACCACCAAAGACGGATGTGACCATCTTGATGCTGTAAACAGAACATGGATTCATATGAAAAAATAAAGTCTCGGCATTCGTGCACCAAGTTCATCGTTGAAGACACTCCTGTCTCTGATGCAGTGTGAAAGGTGGCCCCAACCATGATCTCCGAGCTAAGAGTCCATGCTGCTGCAAACGTCACCGAACTGTTCGAGTAGACACTTGTTGTCTTGCAAATGACCCCATTCTTGACTCAGTGCTCGGGACGTGGCTGCACGATTCGGTGTAAGGCCATGTGGATAAATGCCTGTTTTCTCGGCTACTAGTGATAGGGGTCCGTTGAGATCCATCCCGGCGTTCCGTATTACCGTCCTGAACCCATCGATTCCATATTCTGCTAACAGTCATTGGATCTCAACCGACGCAAACAGCAATATTGCGATACTATAAACCGCAATCATATGCCTACAACAATTCGATCTTTATCAAAGTTAGAAGCATGCTGGTACACATCTGTGCTTCTTACACAAGACATCACAACAACTTTTCACCCGATAACAACGTTTAAATTTAGTTTGTGTGCATGAGATACCGAGTGCACAAGGGGTCACGGTAACCTAGTGGTCAAGGTAACGGATCGTGGCTGGCGTCTCACATGAGAGGTCAAGCCCAGTACCACTAAAGATCCGCAATGTAGGGGAGCGATGCAAGTTAAATCAGTCGAGGAGCTCTAACGTCTTCTCGTTTGTGTGGAGTGGTAATTAGGAGAACGGGGTGCCAACTAAGATGTCCTCCTCGTCACTGACCATGGTTCAAAATTACGAGTCCGTCTCCAAAAGCCCTCGTGTAGCTCAACAGTGCGACGTTAGTATTCCCTCCCTCACTCACTCACCGGCTGAACAATTCCGTCATTTAAACATATTGCAGGTGTCGCTACAGGCACCTGACTTGCTTGAATGCACTGAAAAACTAATCAATTGCATATAACAGCACCTTCTTCCTGTCGTTTATATTTCACGTCTGTATTACAGACGTGAAATTCAAACCGAAAGACTCAAAATCGTGTGAAAACAAGACGTGGTATTCTCACTCCTTGTTGTTTCATAATATTGAGAAAACCAGCTTTTAAAGGTTTCTAATTATGGGAACTAAGGTGTAGAGTTTAGACGGGAAAATTTAACCGTTTGAAGCCAGTAACAGACGATTTTATAAATATAAAAAGGAACTTTGTTAATAAGACTATTGATAAGATTTTAAGATTTTTTGCTTTTTTGTCCGGGGCCCTATAGCTTGAGGGCCCCGTATCATCGATACAACTGATATGGTAGTAGCTATGCCCTTGGTCTGTAGCATGCTGCTTTCTTGGTGTAGCAATTTTAATGGCCAGTAGTGTACTTTGTTACTTGAAGAAGTAATGGGTCCTATACAGGGACGAGAGAAAACAACTTTAATAATTGAATACTTTTAGAAAAATATGCGACAGTACGTTAACTAGTTAATAACCGACACTTACATTTTGTAAAACAGTTTCTAATAAAAGAGTGGTTATATTAAAAAAATAGTTCATTGAACATTTATAGTATTATTTAAAATACGCGCGTTCCCCTTACAGTTGAACAGTCCTTCTGATATCACGTATGATACCTGTTACTCTTTCAAACCTCCTAATGAAAATTAATTTAAATATCATCTAACTTCCGACTTTTCCTAATTTAGAAGCTTAAAATGAACGCGTCTCGTTTGACTGAAGTTTGAGCTTCTTAATTTATTTTTACAGAGAGCTGATTTCAGTTTTGTAGAAATAACGTCCATTCTATACACTAAAAGCCTATTGTCTGTATTATTTTAAATGCATTAGTTCCAAACTGTGTGCTTACAACTGAATCAAAAATGTTTTTAAAAGTTAAGTTGTAATACGCTGTGTATGGCTTTGGCCACATATAGTCTTTTTATACGCAATAACTTTTTTAAAAAAAAACGGAGCTATTTTGTTACTAGCACTTTACGCACCGAACGTCTTTTTTTGCGTGGTTTTGAAATCTTGCCAAATAAGATCTGGGCACCAGTACATTTCAATTCAAGATAGCTGCTCAGTACTAACAGTTCGAAATGAAAATAATTAAGAATAGCTTATCTCTCTGATGAAAGTGTAACGGAAAAGTAACATATATTTTAAGAGACATAAGAAAAATTAAAATAAACAAATGTTTACCTATTTTGCGGAAAACAGCATGAAAACATGAGTACTATGATTTAAAATTAAAACACGAGGAATTTGGAAATGATGGGAAAGAAAAGATAAAAAATACAGCAAATGGAATGTAAAAAATGAAAAGATAAAGATCTACAAAAATTAATAATTTCAGACAGAAAAACATTTGTGTGTGTGCTTACGACCACATGATAAAAGTAAAATATTCCTTCTTTATTCTGGGCAAATAGAATCCAATAATAGTTCGGATGTACTACTAGGAAAAATTGTTTGTGAATTATGGATCAGATTTCTCGACTCCCCTCTCAGAATAATAAGTCAATCAGGCCAAGCAATAAAAAGTATTATTTCAATGATTTATTTTTTCTCTCGTCAATTTCGACAGATTTACTCTTCCTTCGTCATCTCCGGTTAACTTTAATACAATTGATTAATACAAAGGGCACATGGCTGTGCGAATCAACAATAGCTAGTAATCAAAATTGTCAGTCTCCTATGAATTTCATCGATGGAGAAACCTTTAAAAGTTTAATAATTAAAAGTAAAAAGGAGGATCACGCAGAATGTTACTCTTTTTGAAAATAGAATTATGCCCGATAGATTTTCTATTGTGGCAAAGGAATTTTAATCATACGATCCACTTTAAAACGTACAGCGATCTCATTTCATATCCTGTTAATAATTTTTATTTCGCCTGCCATAACATAGCGGCTGAGATGAGCAAAAAGAATGAAAAAGAAAAGAATGACCACCTTTGAAAAACAAAGCGACCCCATAAAAATTGAAAAAGTGGAGTTTTTGATGTTCGTTTCTTTTAAATGATGCTCACCAATAATGAATGAAATATCCATATCCGATTAAATGACTGAAGACGAAAAAGCTGCAATCTAAACAGCGTAAAATATGGAAATGGTAAAATTTGTAAAAATATCGAATTAAAAACGTCTGAAATTAATTCTATAATAATAACCCAAAAAGGAATTAATATACGTAGTAACGGTGGCAACCACAGCAAAGAAACCATGAAGATTAATTCAGCCATATGGTAATGTTGTCAGATGGGCGCGTAACGCAGTGGTATCAAATTAGTTCCCTCGAATTTAGCAAGTAATTCCTAAAATTCATGTAGATTGACTTTTAAGCGATGCGAAATTTCAACACTTTCTCATAACAAGAGTATGATCTAAGAATTTTTTTTTATTCAAGCAAAATGTTGGGGGGGGATTGGGCTTAAACTCATGGGAATCACAATGCTCGTTTTCTCATACTTCAAATCTATTAACTATTTTACGACCGTATCTCTTTTGAAATAAATCATATTTCTTGGAGATGGCGCCAAACTTGGAGATGTACTTAAAATTAGTTAAGCATGTTTCTTTGTTGAATATAGATCTACTGAGAATGGATTTTAAGAAAATCGACTCCTTGGGAAATCTGGGGTTTACTGGGACGTATTGACAAAAAAAATTCCCGTTTCGAATTACTAGGTCTATAATAATGAAATTCGGTTTGTATGTTTCTTTTGTTTAATTGAAATCCGACAAGAACGGTTCTTTTGCAAATCGACTCTCAACGGGGTTACATGGGCGTATTTATTATAAAAATTCCGTTTTTGCTCAATTAGATTTTGACAAGAAATTTGTCACGAATGTCTATTTTGGAGCAGAGAGCCACAGAAAATTGGTTTCAATGAAATCTACTCTGTAACTGTGTTACGAGAGTGCAAAAAGTCTTACGTCAATTTTAGATAGTTAGAAATTATTGATTAGAAGTTCAGCTCTCTCTCTCTCTCTTTATATCAAGATATGAGAGTTACAGGAATAAGTATATTTCTCAATACACAATCGAATTCTGAACCCTGGGGACTTAGATAGTATTAATTTATACATGCATATATATAAACAGTATATATTTCCCATCATCATGAAATACCCAGCTAAGCGGATGAGTAACGTCTGTCTAGTTTATATATATATATATACGTAGTAATGATCCAAAATTTAGGGTACTGCGGCTATTTCTGACGACGAAAGCAAATACCTATAAGTTCAAACCATTTGAAATGGATTCTGCCAATCCCCTTCCTACATGGGTAGGTGGGTTAGTCACGTCATGTGACCGGAACCACACGCGCAGCTGTTATCTCTCTCCGAATCTAGTTAGCCTTACTCCGTAATGTAAGAAAGATGGCTTTTCTTGAGCAGCGTTGAACATTAAATTATGTCGACGCTTAGAAACACACCAATGTAGACTTTTTGAAATGCTCACGTAAGGTGCATGCTGAATCTAGCTATGGCGAGATCAAAGGTATACGAATAGCATCGGCATTTTAAAGAGTCCATCGAAGACAATGAGTGCGCTAGAGGACCTTCGACTTCACGGAACGCGGAAATGTTGTGTCGGTATCTGAATGTGCTCGAATAGATCATCGCCAGACACGCACAAATCGTTAAAACTACGCGCTTCTCGAAGTCGTCGTTTGAGGGATTCCATTCGTCGTAAGCATCCTCAGTTCTGGCTACAGCCCGAAGTCGTTTCCTTCCTTTTAAGGCATCCTTGGAGCTATCTATCAGCAGGATAATGCACGCCCACATGTTGCAAAAAGACTGTTCGAGACCTGTTGTGAGCAAACACATCACAGCGTAACTTCTTCCTTGGCCTACTTATTCGCTACGGATATATTGCCTATTGAGCACATGTGGGATTTGGTTGGTCGGCATCTCGCTCGTCTGCAGCCTTCAAAAGACGAGGCTTTTGCTGTGCATACAAACAATATGGAATTATCTTCATCAAGCAGACATTCCAAAATCTGTTTCTATGCCACGATACATAGCACCACTTATTGCAACGCGTGCTGGCTACACCAAATACTGATTTCAGACACTTAATATTTTCCTTTGAAAAATTCGTCATTTATTTGTACTAATACAAGTTGTTTGTACATAAATTTCAATTAATTTTGATGATTCCATCGTTGTATCGCATTTTTACAAGCAGCAGTTTATATACGTATATTGTTCAAATTTTCAATCGTTAATAACTAACACTTGACGTTAATGCAATTTTTTCAAATATTAATTCATTAATTAAATTAAAAAATTAATAAAATAGTAACAAAGAAAAAATAATAGTCCAACATCATATAGAAAGGAAAATCGTTCGTTGTGTCCCTGAAGCACATTGGATAGCGCGTTGTACTTCTAATCCAAAAGTCGGGGTTCGAATCCAAACCTAAGATGGCTAATTTCCGAGAATGTGTGATTTCTTTTTAACTATACTATTTACTATTTTATTAGAATAATTAAATTTAATGAATGGATAAATAACAAACAAACAAAAATAGTCCAACATATATAAAAAGAAAAGAAAATTGTAAGGAAAATCTTTCTATTTTGCCACTTAATATTGTGATTCTGTCATATTTATATTCATTGTCATATTCTTACTATATTTATATTAATTGTAACTATTTAATAAAAAATAACTAAAATATAAATTTATTTTTTGTTGACACTAAATAAGGAATTGACTTAATTTTTCTTTATATATTACTTGTTCACTCATCATCCATTACAAAATATTCCGCAAGATTTTAGACTAAATCACAAAATTTGTTCAAAGAACTGTAGATGAACTGAAATATATGATATTTCACACGCATTTATGCTAACAAATATCTATTACATTGTTCGAATCGTTAAGGGATAAATCAAGTAAGATTTTTTCTAAAATCCCAGCTTTTAATCATACCTTAACTTAATACAAGAGGATGACAACCCGTGGCGCATCACTACAAGTGCTTAGCAGTGTTGTGAGTGGCTCGAAAACTAATTTAATTAAAATTAAGAAACCCACAAGAAAAGAATTATATTATAAATTAACATTTTCTTTTCAATTTTATTGGAATATGGTTTGTTTGGACAAGAAAAACAATTTAAAAATTATTTTGAATGCATATAATTAATTGAATTACAATAAAAAATTATTGTGTAGATAATACTTTTTTATTGTGAGCGCTGGCATTTCGAAGAAAGTGCACTCTGAGATTTCGACATTTGAGAGAGCATGTTTTAAGACTATATCTTCGGCTAATGTTAAAAATAGGGACCGAATTCGGAATATTTTTTTCAGATATAAAAGTACTCAAACATTAATATTATATTCTGGCTACGCTATATTGTAGAGAACCGCTTATTTTATCATACTACTAATTTTTATCCGAGTTGACACATTTTTTCTTTTATAAAATGTGTTTTGATTTTTTTTTCCTACACCGTAATGCTAAATGAGCTATCCTTTCCATAAGCTTGCTATCCCTTCACATGTTAAAAGGAAAAACTAATTTTTATGAAATATTTTGAAATTTTAAAAACACAAATTTTATAAAAATTGAGGCAATTTTTCTGTCTGAAAATGTGCTCCGCGTCAAGTTTACGTTGTCGTACATATGGCGAAAACAGCCTTAAAATATCTGGAGGAAAACAAGGAACTCTGTCCATTGAATGCTTGCTACTCAAAAATGAAAATTGGCTATGGGATTTAGCTTTTCTAACCGATATCATGGGACATTTAAACTTAAGAATACAATCAAAGGATTGTGTTTTCCTATTTTTAGTAGTTGTGTATCTTCTTTTGCAAACAAACTATGCGTTTTTTTGTCTCGATTTTTGGGGAGAAAAACAGATTTTTCAATAATGTAGGACCAAAGTTAAAAACACTCCGAGCTATTTATATACTTAAAAATTTAGAAACACAATTTTAAAGGATTCATTGAATACTATGTTTGATGACTTTCAAGATGATAAAAAATATTTATCTTTTAGCAAATTCTTTTTCAATTTATCTGCAAAACATTTATTTTTACCCACAAAATGCAAAACCAAAATTATTGATCTACAGCGCCATACTCTACTAAAAAGCAAATACAGGAAACTTATTTCAACTCCAAGGGATACGAATTACACTGACTTTTGGAAATTTCTACCAACAAGCAATTTTCCAAATTTATGCAATTTGGCTGCCAGATATTGTTGTAGGTTTTGATCAATATATATTTGCAAGCAATGTTATTTATTATTAGATGACTAGGTAAAAACTACATATATAAAAGCCACATTAAGCAAGTTTTGACTGTTTATAATAAATATTTAGAATTGAATGTTCCAAGTTATTTATTTTATTTTATAACTATCCTAGCTGATAGTGAACGAGTAAAAGTTTAATAATAAAACCTAAAATTGCACTTTTGTTTAATTATATTATTTTGAAATATCCATTACTTAGACTTTAAAAAGTGAACTATTTGCGTATAAAAATCCCATTATAAGTAACATTTTTAAAACTTTTAATAGTTTTTATTTGTTAGAAAAGTTCAAAGGGGTATGCATGTTTTTTTTAATCAAATAGTGGCATTCCTTGCAAAAAGGTTGGCCACCCCTGCCTTAAGTAGCCAGAAAAAAATCTCTATATAAGTATGAGAAGTATGTCCTTATATAGCAGAAATGACCTCTTCAACTCACACTGGTATTGACTCCACTGGTGCAGCGTACATGTTCTTAACTTGTGCAATTCATCTTAGCTAACTTTGTGGAACAACACTTGTATAGCATTTTCATTACTTGTTCTGTTGTCGTGCAACTCATCTTAGTTAAACGATTCTTGAGAATGTCATGAATTCTCAATAGGATTTAGGTCTGGTGAATTAATATGTCAATTAAGCAAATCTATTTTATTTTCCCGCATAAAAATGTCTGGACAAATACTGAATTGTGACAAGAAGCCAAATCATGTTGAAATGTTTCCATGGATGGAACAATTCTACTGAATACTATTTTCTGTATTTAACATAATTCATAATGCGTTTAAAATTAACTCAGCTTCCAGTACCATTTGTTGTGAAAAAACACCAAAACATTTGTTTAGAAGGGTGTTTTACAGTCTGTTGGATATGATCTGGCAGCAGAGTTTCAACTTCACTTCATTACCTAAACTTGATTTTCCTACCTGCACAAATAAATGCATTTTATCGCTTAAAATTACTTTCTTCTAGTCGTTAACAGTCCAGGATCTGTATTTTTGGCCCTGCTAAACGTTGTTTTTTTTCGTTTTCTGAGTAAGGAATTGCCTTTTCTTTTGTCTTGATGCCTTACGGCTAACTACCAAAAAAGTGTAACATACGGCTTTTTCCTTGGTATTACTATGAAAATGTCTTTTTAAATCACATCCTCTATAAAAGCCTTATTACATATTTCACAAACATGAAGCTTTACCTTGGTATGTTTACGTAAATTTTCATTTAAGGAACTACTGTGTGGGAAAACCTTGTTGCATATCTCACTAACATGAGGTTTTCTTTGGTATGCAGCGTTTTCGGGTCACTCATAGTATTGACATTCTTTTCAGCCTGTATTCGCAATTTCTCTAGTTCACTTATTCTCGCTCTTCTCGTCCTGCAATTTTCTCCTCTTTTCTTCTGTACGTATGTGATCCTTCACGATGCTATCGAAGTATTACTTTTTAACATCCTCTTCCGACGTAATCTGCGTTTTTCACGGATGAGATCCCTTTAGTTTGGGTTTAGTCAAGCCTGCTTCGACGATCAACCCTAACTCTTCGGCGAGTTCTATTAGGTCACTCTTTTTTCTTCTAGAGAAGAAAATGCCATTTTTTGCAACAAAAGATCAAGAGTGGTGGTTCAGAGAACAAATTTAAAAAATTTTAAACTAAGTTTAATTTTTTTTAAAATACTTAATCCGGATGTGAAAAATTTATCCAATAACGCAGAAAAAGTCTCCCTTACTTAAACAAGAGGAAAGATAAAATGTAAATAAAAAGTACAATTATAACAGAGATATATGAATAAAATGAATAAATACTGAAGGAAACTCTGAAATCGACGCTAAAAATAGTTCGATACAAACGAAATTGAAAAGTTATGACAGAGTAATATCTTAATTTCTTTGAAATATAATCAATAAAAATATATTGGAAGAGACTTATAGCAGAGCAGTATTTTTTTTAAAACTAATAATAATATATCACAAACTAAAATAAAACCACAAAAATATTCGTAAAAAGTATTTAAAAAAGATTAAACAAGAATATCTATTTCCTTAATTGCTAGAAATATTATTTAAAACAATGTTTGTACACAAGAGATAAAGATATTTTACCAATGTTTAAATCTTATTTTCGAGGAATCAAAAAAGAATAAAAGACAATTTTCTACTATTGAGAAAATCAAATAAAAGAAAACATTATTTTTACAGAATCTATTCTTATTACATAACTAAATCATTCACTTAGTCGCAACTTCCGCTAATTAAATATAATACTCTTATTGTAAAATACTTTCATGAGACGAATTGATACGAGAAGAAAATAAAATATTTATGATTCTTAGTTATTAATCACATGAAAACAAATTTTAAAATAACATGGACAGAGGATCATTTCGTACATTATTTCTGCAATCGTTATTTGATAGGAAAGTACCACACTGACCTGGTGATTCGCTGATTTTCGATGATGACGAGAATGGATCACGAAGAAATTCTTGAACGCTGCAAGTTGATTTTCACTGGAAAGGAAACATCGCTAGGTTTAAAGAAGCGTTGTTTACGAAGGCAAAGTTGCTAAGAGGGCGTCGACCTTACTTCGTTCGTGTCCGGTGTGCGAGTCCCAAAGAATGATCTCGCGCTCAGGGACTATAGGGCGTCTGACGCGTCATCGCTCGAATTTTTCATTGGGCATTGAAATGCCTCGATTCAATTTGGTTTGTTTGGGGCCGCCAACTCTTACATCTCTCTCACTCGAAGTATATTGAAAATTTAAAACATTCTAATTGTTCGAAATTAATTAAATACTATTTCCTACACACACACACAAACACACACACACACACACACACATATATATATATATATATATATATATATAAAGCATAACAATTGTTTTTAGCAGTAACATACATATTATCATAATGAATACACTTTTTACCTGGAAGTTGTCACGCGGGACACATAGATTACGAAATCGTTAATTCTGGCAAAGCTGTTTATTTGTTACCAAGGAAAAATTGAAAAGTCCTTGAAAGTAGGTAAGTAAACTTTCTCTTAATTAAATCATTCACTAGAATAACGAATTGTATCGTGTACAATAAAATAATCATAAAAAAAAAGGATTGGGGTGACTCAATAACCCCGCTAGATCGTATCGAGTGCGCGCCTGCTCCCAGGTTAAAACATGTTGAAGTCTTTTTGCTTTAAACATTAAAAATAATACAATTATTCTTCATCGGAATTTTATATTATTGTTCATTATTTACCATCAACTATAAATGCTAATTCTGTGAGGCTTAAAATTAAAATTCACTTAAAACTAATTATAATTTGAGCAATCATTTAAAAAAACATTTTACATTTTTGTAAACATTGTCGCGCACTTGGCTTTACTCTCCTTAGAATACAGATATTATATCAAGAATGTTTCTTCTTTTAAATGAACTCCTGTAAAGAGCGAGTACTTCGGCCGGTATACTTTTAATGTATCAGTGCTGCACAGCGTATTTTATAACTAATTAATTAATACTAAATTAAGAACAAGTTTAATAAGTATTAACGAGTTCCATGGGCTTGTCTTGCAAAGCAAAGTTTTTATAAGGAATGCTTATGATTAGAAATTGACCCTCTGAGTTATTTTTCTATATTTCGCAGATATCAATATTTTGTCTTCTAAGCATTTTACCACATTTTTAATATGTTCAATTTAAAATTAGAGAAAGGAAAATAACGTAATAATTATCCTATTAATTAATTTATTTTTTGCTTAAAAGTAGTATTCAAAATTTAATACTTATGTTATTAATTTGTATGGTTTATAATTAAGATCTCGTATTGTAGCTTTAGCGTCAAAGTGCATTATTATTGCATTTAGTGCATTATTAATGTATAAGGGGGGAGGGGTGTGTGATAAAAATTGTGATTGAAAAGGGGGGCGCCAGTATTGAAAGTTTGAGAAACACTGTATTAATATCACAACCGTATTTTTATTCATTTATTTTCAAAATGAAACAAAGAATATAAGCATGGCTTTATTTTAGTCTGACAAAAGTAACAAGTTAAAGATATGTATTGTAACTATATGAAAATACAATTACTTATTAAAAAAACATATCTAATGTTTTAAAAGGGCGCTTCTTATTAATTGTAGTACACAACTGCTTTTTTTAAAATTATAACTTAAGTAATACTTTGTTTTAATTATCTTTTCTAATGACTAAATACTTTTGTTTATTTCAGTAGAAGTTTAATGTTCTAAGATATCAAGCTATTAATTTTTCTCTCAACTGTATTCTTATTTATTTATTTCAAAATGAAACAAATATAAGCATGGCTCTGTTTTTTATATTTTCCTTGTTATTATCAAGTGTAATAAGTCTGAAAAAAACAGCAACTATAAATGTGTGTTTTAATTAGATGCAAATAAAATTACTTATAAAAAATAGCATATATATATCTAATGTTTTAAAAAGGTATTTCCCATTAATTGCAGCATATGACAACTATTTCTTTAAAAAAATAGTTGTACTCTGGTTTTTTTAATGCATTAATCAAAAATTTTACTCCTCACATATTTGCCAATTACTTTGTTCTTTTTTTTCGTTTTAACCAATATAACAAAATTTGGAATTCAAAACTTTATTAAAAAATAATTTATCAACAATATTGGTGTTATTGTATTTTTGCATTAAAAAAATTAAAAAAAAATTTCTCTCCCAAAATTTAACAAATTCTTATGAAATTGATGTCTGAAGCTGTTTCAAACATCCTTCAGAAAAAAAACACCCCACATTTCATTAAAATATTATTAAATGAAGAAAATAGTTTTCAAACTGAATAAAATAACGAGTAGAAACTTTGTGATATAATCAAAAGTAAATTATAAAAACACACACAAAAAGTGAAAACACTATTTATTTGAATCAACTTTGGTTTTCAACATTTCAAGCATTTTAAATTTAAAGTCTAAATTTTCAGATGGAGATAATTCTTTTTAAGTATGGTACCATACTTAATAAAAACATCCTATCTGGGTCCATATCATCGACCCTCGATGACTTAATTTTTTAAATTCTTCTAAGTACTCCCGATCAACATCGTTTTCAGGAATTTCCCTTTTCTTTTAAACTCCGCCCGGGAGTTTCCGACTCCTTATCATTTTGAGAATTTTCTGAGTCCATAGGGACTTCAGAGCACTCTGCCCCTTCAAGCATGCTTTCTTGCATCATATCATGCATGTTTCCAGCATGATCTGCATAAAACACGTCTGCTATCTCAAATGTAGCATTTCCAGAGGTACTCTGGATTCCAAGCATGTATCCAAAAATTTCATTATTTTCATAATAGGCCATGTTGTTTTGCCTTTGTCCCAGACCCTGAAGGTTTATTCTTGTCATTTCACCTTGCCCTCAAATAATTGGAGCGCAACTGATGCCACTTTTCCTTCAGTTGCTCTCCTGCAAAGAGAAAGTGTATAATTAAAAATGTCATATGTCATGTCAGAAAAAAAAAAAAGATTAACAAACTCTTAGTTCACATTTCAATAATCAACAAATTTAAGAGAATAAAAAAATCTTTATTGACTGATTATATACTACTTTTTTATTCGCCGCATGTTTTTCCTTTATTTACAGGTATCTCATCACAGGCCATTCCTATACAGCTTTAACTTTCTATTATCGTGTGGGACTGTCGACTATCCACGAAATAGTGAAAAAACAACCCAAGTATTATGGAAGGCACTACAGCCACACTACATGGCAATTCCTAGTCCAGATGAATGGTCAAAAATTGCCCAAGATTACAAAGACAAATCGAACATGCCAAACTCCATTGGCTGTGCAGATGGGAAAACACTGTCGCATACAGCGCCCACCCAATGCTGGATCTCTTTTTTATAATTATAAAGATTTTCCATTCAATTGTGTGTTGCTTGCTGATGCTGATGCTTATGCGTGCTTCACCATGATAGAAGTGGGTGCTTATGGGAAGGGATAACGACAGTTCCATATTCACACCCAATCTGAAATGGGAAAAGCGTACAATGCAAAGCAACTAAATATACCGCAAAAGGGGATTTTCATTGCCTGGTTCCTGCACACAGAACAGAAATGTATATAGTAGGTGATGAAGCATTTCCTGGCAAAAGAATTTGAGGCGACCATTTCCCAGAAGAAATTTAGATTTTAGCAAAAGAAATTTTAATTTTACACAGTCTCGCGCTCGAAAGTCATCGAGTGTGCCATTGGGATTTTGGCAAAAATTTGAAATTCTGCAGTCGTGCATAAAACTGATATACAACCAACAGATTCATCTTTAAAATGTATTTGTGCATTGCACAATTTTGTCAGAAAAACAGCAAAGCCAGAGGGATGCAATTTTAGAGCAAGATTGTTCCCTTAGAGGAAAGAGAAACTAGCCAATCTCTTCCATTTACCTCTCAGAGAAGAGAAGCCAATGAGGCAATGCATGTAAGGAACATTTTTGAAAGATTTTTTTTGCTCCCGATGGGTTTTTAACCTAGCAAAGCCAAATGTGAATTTTATAATAAAGAATTCTTACATATTATTTGTGTTATGCCTAATTTTTATTCAAACAAAGAAGTGATGTTTCTTTTTGTTTTTATAATAACGCATCATACCATTGCTTTCAATATGTTCATGCCTTTCTAGTTTTAATGAAATGGTACCATTTTTTCTTCTTTTTTTGCATAACTGAAAATTTACGCTTTATTTTGATAAACACATTTTTTTATTATTCCTTAAAAAATGTGATAAATTATAGAATTTTTGTTAAGTAATACAGTTTCTTAAAAGTATTTATTACATACAGTCACGACTCAAATAATTCAGTAAAGGGACCAATGGAAAACTCGAATTATCCAAGGAAGGTAGGAAGAATTCCCAAAAACACAGAAAAGAAATTTTTTTCTCTAACATTTTAAATTTGAAATTATGAAATAAAACAACAATTGTACACGTATATAAAAGTAGTTTTAAAGAGTATATTATACAGTATAAATATTCAAAAAGTTAAAAGTCCTGTATTAAAAAGTACAAAAAATTTTTATATACTTTAAACATTATGTATGTGTTAAAACAACTATATTAAAGAATACATTACTAAACTTCATTTTTTTCAATTTCTACTAACTCACTCTTGTGACATCGTCGATTTTTGTGAATCCCCATCTTTCGATTCACGATAAAGTTTTAATGGTTTCACCAGCTGTTAAGGGACAAGTACGTCTTCGATTGTTGTGAACTCACACCCATCGATTGTCCCCTGAATTTTTAAAGATCCACCAGCTGTAAAATGACCAGTGCACGTGGCTAAGGGTCATTGTTTATTGTTTGTCCTAGGATCCGTGACGACACTCTGACTGAAGTCATGATGGACATAGGAGTTCCTGCATCCATTGAGTAATGGTACGAGAAGCTATATAACGGAGAACACCGTCGCCTAGGCAGATGATTAGAAGAGAATGCCTCATGAACAAAGACAGTGCTATGAACAAAATGTCCAGATGTCGAACGAGAAAACTGGCGCCAGTACATTCCAAACGGGCAGATTGTGATTGTGAGTTCCGTGCGAATAGGACTCAATGAGGCAGTGGGCAGATTTTTGTGGCCTGTCAATGATAAGTGACGAGGGGCATGTTGTGGACCCACCCCTGTTGTTTAAAGGGTCTTTTAGCAAAGAAGAGCTTAGAGAACAGAGGAGGAGAGACTAGGAGGCCAAGAGATCCCTTTTGGGTGACTTGCCAATAGAAGGGACGAGGGGCGTGTTGTGAACACACCCCTGGTGTTTAAAAGGTTCTTTTTTGGAGAAAAGAGAGGAAAGAGACGAGAGAGGGAGGAACCCAGACTGGATGGAGGAAGAAAGCATGAGAGGAGAGCCCTGGTTGGAACGGGACGGAAGAGAGCGCTAGAAAAGGGCTTAGTCCGAGATTGGAGCGGAAAGACGATGAGCGCCGGTGGCGTTGAGAATAGAATATGAACTGACGCGCGCTACCTGGGTAATATGAATTGAATTCTATTGCTTCATTAACAAATTGTTTGCTTAAATAAGCAATGCTTTTATTTTATATTAGGCTGTAACATTTTTTATATAGCTATACACGACGTTACAGCTAATATATATATATATATATATATATATATATATATATATATATATATCTTTCTATATATATATATATATATATATATATATATATATGAAAATTGGTGGCAGTGGTGTTGATGCGGCATTTAAAGTAATAGATGCCCGATCCTTAGTTTTAAGTGAAAAAATGCCAGCTATGTGCGTGTGTGATGAGACGAGTTGAATGACGGCTGAATTCCTGGAGTTCCCAGCTGTGAAGTGCTGGATACAAATGTCTCCCGTTCCTGCTAGTCATGAAGTGTGCCCCGCCTGTATTTTGAATTGCTTGCTATGAGATGTTTTCTTGGAGTTCCCAGCTGTGAGATGTACTGGATACAAGAAGTGTCTCCCGTTCTTGCTAGTGATGAAGTGTGCCACCCTGCATTTTTAAATTGCTATGAGATGTTTTGCCCAGGTTCCCAGCTGGGAGATGTACTGGATACAAGTGTCTCCCGTTCTTGCTAGTGAAGAAGTGTGCCCGCCTGTATTTTGAATTGCTTGCTGCGAGATGTTTTTCCTGGTGTTTTTCAGCTGTGAGAAGTATAGGATTCAAGCGTCTCCCGTTCCTGCCTGCGTTAGGAGGGGCCGTTTTCCAGATTTCCAAGTGTCAAGTGCCAGAATTCCTGAGTGTTCCTGTGTGTCCTCTACAAATTAGAAGGTGAGTCTTTTCATTGAGATTATTTTCGGGGCAGCAACTGAGTATTGATTTTGTATGTAAAAGGTTTTAAATAAGGAATATAAAGACTAGGTAAAGTTAGTAAACAATAAGAGACTAGAAAGATTTAAAGTTTTGTATGAAGTGTATAAATATTACAATATTAGTGTTGCGACGCTATTGATTCATTCTTGAACCTTTCCTGATCACGCTCATGGCATCATAACTATAACGTAAGGATTAAAGTGATGTCATGCGCGCCGGTCACGGATTGGTTCTTGATTACATCACAAGATGATGTCAGATGTAGAATCAAGTGTATATATATGTAGCTCTCTTCTTGGAAACTGTAGGCTTTTTTGTGTGTCTCTGTGCTGTGCTGTAAATAAAGATCTTTGTTCCAATAAACGTCTCAAAATATTATTTGCAGAACCTTGAGTTAGTAACATTTGGCGTCCGCGACAGGACGTGTTATTGGAAATAGAAGTAGATAAATAGAATTAGATATGGATCTTAAAGCACAAAAGGCACAGAGACGAGTACTTAGGGACTGCATTTCACTTTAAGTGCAAATAAGATAGAAAGTGAGCTAAAGAATGATGTAGTAGATTTGCAGAAGATTTCGTTGCTACAAGTGCAATTGAAAGATAAGTATTTGAGATTAGAAGCGGCCCACTTTGGAACTTTGCTACATTTAGAAGATAATGGAGAAGAATTCGAGACTGATTTCACTGATGCGGAAAGCTACCGTGAAAAATATTTAGAATATTACACTCACATTAATCAGAAGTTGGGAGAGACTGTTATTTCTGAAGTTCCAGGCACACCAAGAAAGTTTAAGCTACCGAAACTCGAACTGATAAAATTCGGTGGAGACCCGAAGGAGTTCCTTTCGTTTTGGAGTCAGTTCCAAAAAATTCATGACGACGGGAGCATCCCAGATGAAGACAAGATGCAGTATCTTGTGGCTTCAGTTGAACCCAAATCGAAAGCAGAAAGACTCATTCTTAGTTTTCCGGCTACTGCAGCGAATCACCCGAAGGCAGTGGAACAATTGAAAGAGCGATTTGGAAGAGAAGATCTACTTGTCCAAATTTATGTTCGGGATCTTCTGACAATGGTTATGAAGAATGCTGTGTCCGGTAGAGCAAAAATGGACCTTTCAAGACTCTATGACGAGTGGGAGGGAAAACTGAGAGCCCTGGAGAGCCTAGAACGAACGCAGGAAAAGTTTGGAGATTTCCTAGCCCCCCTGGTTGAGAGCTGCCTGCCCGAAGAAGTGCTAATGACGTGGGAACGGAACAGAAATCACCACGAACTATCCGACAACACTGCCGGAAAGAACGTTCGCTCTCTTAGAGAATCTAATGACTTTTCTCCGTCAAGAAGTGCAGGGTGAAGAGATGGTTGTGTTATCAAGAACTAGATTTGCATCGAATAAAGTTACCCGTAAAAAAGGAATATGTTTGTACCCCTAAACGAGATTAGTGGAGATCCGGCGACTGCGGCAGCCCTGGTAAGTTTCAAATCCATTGACAATAAAGTTGCTTGTATTTTTTTGTGATAAACCCCATCCCAGCTATAAATGTTTTTCAGCAAAGAAAATGTCTTTAGATGAGAAGTTAAAAATATTGTCTAAAAAGGGAGCTTGTTATTCATGTTTAACTAAATCAAATCATATCAGTAAGTGTGATTTAAAATCTAAACTGAAGTGCAATTCTGCTCTTTTATCTCATTATAATATTTATGTGTAGTAAAAAACTTGATAAACATTTAAGTGTTAAAAATTCTCCTTCCACTATTACTCTTCTAATCAATGTAGCAGAGATCGAACGGTTTATTTGCAGACTCTCTGTGTAATTGCGCGAGGTCGAGGTCGAGAAAGGCGCATAAGGATTCTTTTTAGATTCAGCTAGCCAGTATTCTCACGTGAGTGAAAGATTAATTGCGCACTTGGGATAAATACCGCATAGATATGAAAACATAATTCACTCCCTGTTTGGAGGAACGCAAATGAAGCCTAAGAAACATGGAGTTTATTCTATCGAGCTGACGGCTTTGAATGGAGATGACTCTTGTTGTTTAGAAGTTATCTCAGAGGAAAAAATATGCGACAGTGTCCCGAAAATAACAGATAAGCAAATTCTAAAAAATTTAAGATAACTGAACATAGAGTTTTCAGATTCATTTAGCGAAGATTTAGAAATTGATTTGTTAGTGTGTTCGAATGTGTTAGGTCGCATTTTAATGAAGAAATGTTGTGAGTTAGATTCCGGTTTAAGTGTGGTCGAGACTAAACTCGGAAATACAGTTATAGGAATGCAGGATGATGTATGCCATATTGATATAGAAATGTTATGACAACACTTTCAATGTATGTAAGAAATTTTAAATTAACTGATCTCTGAGTCTCGAAAATTTAGGCATTTCAAATCCAACACTAGAGGAAAGCAAACAAAATTCTTATGAAGACGCTTTAGATGATTTTCAGCAGAAACTAACGATTCTTCCTAACGGAAGGTATGAGTTACAGCTTCCGTGGAAACATGATCCAGTTAATTTACCTGATAATAAAGGTTTAACTTGGGCTAGACATGAGAAAGTTATCAAAAGGGCTGAAAGTAATGGCTTTCTCAGAGAGTATCAAAAAGTTTTTGAGGATTGGGAAAATTTGGGGATTATTGAAATTGTACCGGAAGAGGAAGTAAAAGCGGTTAAATGTCATTATTTGGCGCATAGGCCTGTAATAAAACTGCAAAGTGAAACCACAAAGTACCGTCCCTGTTTTGACGGGTCGGCTTGTGAAAATGGTAAACCTTCATTAAACCAATGCTTATATAAAGGCATAAATCTTTTAGAAGTAATACCCGATATTTTAGATAGGTTTAGACTCTACCCTATAGGATTAAGTGCAGATATAGAGAAAGCGTTTTTAATGTTATCAGTTCATCCAAAAGATAGAGACTATCTTCGATTCTTTTTTATCCTAGTAAAGGAGAATTAGTGTATAGGCATTGTCAAATTGTTTTTGGTTTAAATTCTTCCCCTTCCTATTAAACGCATCCATAAAAACATCTATTAGATAACGCACCTCTTGAATACTGTAATGTTGTAGAGAAATTAAAAATGTTCATTTTATGTTGACAATTGTTTATCTGTGTAAATAATATAAAGGAACAAGAAAATTTTATTGATATAGCTTCAAAATTATTGTCAAAAGGCTGTTTTAATTTGCGAGGTTGGCAAAGCAATGTAGCATGTAAATATGTTTCTCAGCATACAGAGAGGCGTCAGTTTTAGGCATGTTATGGAATTTAGACAAAGATACCCTGAGATGTAATATAAATTTTGAAATCTTAACGTGTGAAACAAAAATTACTAAAAGGTTCATTTTATCAACAGTGCAAAAGGTTTTTGACGCAAACGGGTTGTTATCTCCAGCTACATTGCCTCCCAAATTATTATTGCAAGAAACTTGGAAGTTAGAACTGCCTTGGGGATTCAGAATTACCTAAAAATATTGTTAATAAATTTATGAAATGGGCAAATGAAATGTATTTGTTAAAAGAAGTTACTGTGCCTCGATATATTGCCATAAATGAAACTTCTGAACTCCATATTTTTGTTGATGCATCTAAAAGCTCATATGGTGCATGTGTGTTTGATCGAACTGTTGTAGAAAATGATGTAAAAGTTACACTTTTACGTTCTAAGGCTAGAGTAGCCCCCTTGAAATCTCTTACCATTCCTAGATTAGAATCAATGTCATGTTGCCTCGGAGCTAGGCTTGCAAATTCAATTATACGGGCTTTAAATCTACCAGGAATAAAGGTAATTTACTGGTTTGATTCAGAAGTGGCTCTTTGGTGGATAAGAGAACAAGGAAATTGGTCCGTTTTTGTGGCCAATCGGGTAAAAGAAATAAGAGAACTTACCCAATTTCAGTCATGGAGGCATGTTCCAAGTAATATGAATATAGCAGATTTGTTATCTAGAGGATGCACCCCCCAAAAGATGTTAGATTCTAAATGGTGGGAGGGACCTCGATGGTTAAAAAACAATAGGGAACAATGGCCTGCCAATGAAATTAATTGTGAACCTAAGGATGTTATTTTGGAAAAAAAGAAGTCTGAATTAGTTAATGTAAATATTTCTGAGGAATTGGTCCCGTGGTATGCTGTACGATTTTCTAAATACAATTCAATAGTTCGTTTAATGGGCTGGATTTTAAGATTTATTAATAATTCTAGGTTCATGTTGGAAAGAAAACTTTCCGAACTATATCGTCGGATGATAGAGAAAATGCTGAAAGGGTGTTAATTCGGTTAGTACAAGATAAGATGTTTCCAATTTGAAATCAATACCCATTGTAAATGTCTTTAAAGACAATGAGGGAATCATTAGAGTTAAAACTAAAATAACTGAGAGAAAAGATGATCCAAATTTTATTGCTCCTATTTTGATGCCTAGTAAATGCCTTTTAACCACAAGATTAATTGAGTATTACCATCTAAAACATTGCCACGCTGGGGTTCTAAATTCTTGCGTCTATACTGCGTGAAAAATTCTGGATAATGAAAACACGAAAAACGGTCAGGGAAGAGTTAAGGAAGTGTGCCCCGTCGTCGATATAGCTCTAACTCTCCTATGAGTGAACCTGTGAGTCTGCCAGCGGATCGTGTTAAAGATGCTAACGCGTTCGACATTACAGGTATTGATTTGGCTGGACCTCTTTTTACTAGAGATGGAGGTAAGGTGTGGATAGTGCTTTACACTTGTGCCATTTATCGAGCAAATACATCTAGAGCTAGTGAGTTCATTGTCTACTGAGTGTTTCATGTTTTCTTTAAGACGGTTTTATTGCACGTCGTACTAGACCAGAAACTATATATACAGATAACGGAACTAATTTTGTCGGCACCAATAGTGAATTGAAAATCTAGGTGGGATAAAATAATGCAAGAGACCGATATTAAACCTATTAAGGTATCCGACTACCCTAAAACCATGATTTTTCAAAAATTGACAATTTGTTTTCTGACTTTATTTTATAAACCATTTTATTAGCTTGATAACAATACCAAGTATTTTATTTTTCCCTCCACTAGAACAAAAACTACAAGTGTTTTAGTAAAAGCAAATGCCATAACTTTACACAAGATGTCAATCTAAAATGCGTTTTACTCGAAATGTGTTTTCGAAAAACTCAAACGGGGACAGTGATTGCTCAAAAAGTTTTGAAAATAATTAGCTGAATTTTTTGCTTATGTTCTGCATAATAGTAGAAGTGTTTTTGATCTTCAGATTTATCAATAACTATTTTATTTCAAAATTTGCAGTCCTTTATGTGAATATAGTCAATGTTTTTTAAAAGCAATTTCGTATAATCACTAAGATAAAGTGCTCTAGTTTTTTTGTAAAAATTAAAATATCTCTTATCCTGAAGGTCACTTCAAACAGGAATAACAAAGTAACACATCAAAATTGAAAATTGAGAATTTGTACATAAAATCTTTGTACATAGCGGGCCCCGTTTATGTAATTTTTTCGTACATTTTTACTGAGTTTTTTCCCATTTTAATAATAATTTTTTTTTTTTTTTCCAATTTTTTAGGATTTTTTCCTTAAAATATACTAAATAAACATAAAAATCACAAAAAAAATCTCCATATCTTCTTTTAAAAAAGAGTTGTCGCAAGTAGTCGGATACCTTAAATGGAAGTTCAACCCCCAACTGCCGCTTGTGGGGAGGTTGGTGGGAGAGATTAGTACGAGTAATTAAAGAATTATTGAAGCGTACTTTTTAGGTAAGGCAATTTTAACATATGAAGAACTTTTAACTGTTCTATGTGATTGTGAAGCGGTGGTTAATTTTCGTCCATTAACCTATGTCTCGGAAGATCCGAATGATTTAATACCATTGACACCTAGTTTGTTTTTAAACGGGAAGTCTTCATATGACACCATAGATTTTTAGATTTAAGTGAATTCTCCAAGTTTCAAAAAGAATAAATATCGTAGAAAACTGATCCATGATTTTAGATCACGTTTTAGGAAAGAATATCTTGGTCAACTACGTCAAAAACGACCAGGAAAGCCGGGTCATGATGTCAAAGTTGGTGATGTCGTGATGATTGAAGAGCCATCAAAGAAGCGCGTGTATTGGCCTTTAGGAAAAGTAATAAGTCCGCTTCAGGTAGAGATGGAAAAAGTTCGTACCTAGAAATTAAAATGTAAGAACTCTGAACTGATTCGTCCAATTCAAAGAGTTTATCCACTCGAAGTGCCATTTATAAATAAATGAAAATTGTAAAAATTGATGGCGTTCCGACATCTAGTGTTAATGAAGATATAAATTAACCAGTAATGCTGTCCATAAAAAATAAAGTCACTAGATCAGGTAGATTAGTTAAAAATACCCTAAAATACCTGATTATTTGTGAAGTTTTATATGCTTTTGAGTGATATCAATACACCTCAAAAGGATGGGAGGTGATGTTTGTGACGCCATTGATTCATTCTTGAACCCTTCCCTGATCATGCTCGTGGTATCATAATTATGACGTAAGGATTGAAGTGATGTCCGCACGCCGGTCACGGATTGGTTCTTGATTACATCACAAGATGATGTCAGATGTAATCAAGTGTATATGGCGCGTAGCTCTCTTCTTGAAACTGTGGGCTATTTTGTGTGTCTCTGTGCTGTTAATAAAGATCTTTGTTCAATAAACGTCGCAAAAATATTATTTGCAGAACCTTGGAGTTAGTAACAATTAGTGTTGTGGTTTTAGATTTGTGAAACTGAGTATACAGTAGTTATACCATTTTTATTGGCACAGTATTGTGTAGATATTATTGTTGTGGTTTTTAGATTTGTAAAATTTAGTATACAGTAGTTATACTTGTTTTTGTTAGCACAGTATTGTGAAGGGTATTGTTGTGGTTATAGATTTGTGCAATTTTAGTAAAGTGGTAGTTTATACTTGTTGAATTGGAGAACACTGATGTGTAGCTTATTGTGTTGTTTAGATTTGCGCATACGCTGGGTAAAATATAGTTAAGTCTAGGTCTAGTGTATTTGTTAGAGTTACCTTGAGTCTTTGTATAATTTTGTAAATGATTAAGTTTTAGATTTGGGTTTGTGTGCATTGAGTGCATCATGGCATTTCTGTTAAGAGAAAGAAAGTGACGCATTGTTAGAAGTTGCAAAAGAATTAGAGGTAGAAGTTGATATTTTTCCCATCCAAGATGGAATTTAAGAAGGGAATCCGTCAAAGTAAATACTATACTGAGGAAGTAGCTAAATGTTTGTTGGAGGGTATTTTGGAGAAAACGGAAGAACGTGAAAAACGGGAAATTAAGAAATTGAGGAACGTAGACAGCTAGGGAATTTGAGTTAAGTCTGAGGAGCTCATCTCAGTAATAAGTTAAATGAAAAATGAATTGAAGGTATGGAATGGGATTAACAATCTCGCAAATGTTTGTATTTTGTCAGAAAATCGTACCGGAGAACTTAGTAAAACCGGTTAATAAGTGTAGGCCATTAATTAACCCGGTAGTTAATAAAAGCGCGAGAACGCTATACGCCTTGTGATTTTGAATGAGAATTGGTCCCAGTGAAAGGGACGAACGTTTCTCCCCCGTCCGAAGTAAGAGGGAGAGGAACGAAAAAGAATAATATATTTTAAGGTTGAGGAAGGGAAAGAAATCAATGTGTATAGAAGTAGTGATTATGAAGTGAAAATGAAAGTAGGGGTATGTGAAGGAAGGGTCAGAACTGTGGCGATGGGTGCACTGCGGGTAATAAATCCGGATAACATTGGAGTGGCTCTTTTGAATTGAAAGGAGATAAGGGAGTGGCGAACCCTGAAGGATTGATTTGTGGGAATATCTGCGAGAAAAAATATACCATTGGGATGTTAATGGGTTGTGAAAAGCAGTTAACAGTGGATCAGGAAAGTTTTCGGAATCATACAATGGCTAAGATAGCAGGGCAGTTAAATGGGGGAAAAGAAAACATCTGTAAAGCAGATGTGCGGAAAGGCTTGGAAGACGGGTTAGCAATGCGATTGCCTCTCTCAGAACCAAGGGAGATTTATAAGAATAATTTAGAGATGGCTAATAGGTCTAACATCAGTTCAGAATTTAATTTCGAGATAGATTTACCCGGAAAAAGAGATCGCAGTACCATTTATCGTCTTAATTTAATAAAATTGTACCGTAGAAAGCCGGAATTGGCAAATTTGGTTATGGAGAATAGCTCAGAAGGAATAGATTCCGAAACTCTCTATTCGGTAAAGCTATTTATGGATTTTGGTTTTCAGGGTAATTTAAGGAAAAGTCAATTGTATTTTAAATTACCGCCTGATCGAAGTAGCTACTTGAGAATGATTAACGCTAAAAAGAAAGAAGGGTTTCCACCAGATCCTGGGACGATTGTTTTAAGGCAGAAGGATATTAATTTAATTACGGGAAAGCCGTTTAGAATCAAAACTTGTTGTTCATCCCAGATGTTAATTAATTCACTACGAGAGGATACAGAGTACCTTTTAGATTTAGGTGTAAACGGGATGATAGTCCATCCGTACTCGCCCGTTGTTTGGTTAGGAAAGTGCGCCGATACCCGTACCCTCGTATTAAATGTATTAAGTATAGGAATTTGAACCAGGTGACGCGAGCCGAGATTTATATTTTGTTAAAGGAAAGTTTTGTAGGAAGAGCAACGCGGCATCGTGGGTCAACAAATTGACTTTGTATTAAAATGGTTGAGTAGGGTTGGGTCGGAAGTCGGACCGACCAAAGGTAAATTAGAGCCATGGGCGGTTGTTCCATTGTACATAATATGATATAGTGAAATCATTTCGTCGGGCTATTGAGGTATATTAGTATTATCCCAATTAAAGTGTTTCTCAATAACCAACACCTTAATGTAAGACAATCCCATGAATTGTGAAAAAAATTGTTATAATGGTTGTGAAATGCTTACTGATAGCCATGAATTTAATTAAATTTAAAAGTCTTAGTTTAAACTGCTTAATGTAAAAAATTTGGTTTTTTAATGTTTTGCAAGCTTGGAATTTATAAAGGTTTATTTTGTTTTATTTAATATCGTTGAAATTCCGTTAGAATAAGTAGGTGAAATGAGCAATTCTTAGAATTTGTGCTAGGAGTGTGAATTAATATTTGTATGAGTATGAGTGTTGGTGGTGTGTGTAAGGTGGAAAGGAATTATGTGTTATGTAAATCTGTGTCTCTTGTACTGTACGCCTTCAGATGTTTAACACAATTGAATGAGTTGATTTGCTGTATTATAATTTGATTTAACTCTTTTAACCCAAATTTTAGTGAGGTAATCCTTTAAGAAATGGAAAAAATAATCCAACATTCGAATTCCGCTTATTGTAAAGTGTACGTCTTATAGGATTTTGATTGATTTGGTTATTTTACTTGTGATTGTATATACATTTGATTGCTGTCGACGTGGTCCTTATTGATAAGACTAATCTTCGGTGTGAAATGTTACGAACTGAACCAAACTGAGGCCAGAGCAGTCCAGAGAAATGACTTTCAGGGGAAGGAGTTGTGACATCGTCGATTGTTGTGAATCCCCATCTTTCGATTCACGATAAGTTTTAATGGTTTCACCAGCTGTTAAGGGACAAGTACGACGTC
>BMAU01002140.1:0-48010 GCA_019973935.1 Trichonephila clavipes
AAGTTTTTCAAGGGAAAGGTTTAATATTAGAAATTGACACTCTGAGTTATTTTTCTATATTTAGCTGAGATCTATATTTTGTCTTCAAAGCAGCCACCGCAGAAAATTCTTTTTAACAAAGATAGATGTTGAAAATGGTAATAGTATACGAAGTGCTTTTGTTTTCAGTGCAGAAAATTCCTCATCCACCTCTACCCAATATTCAAAGAAGGATTTATTACAAAATTGTCTTTATTTTTTTCACTGGATGTGAAATCTTTGAAGATTTCTTATTCGGAAGTTGAGAGCCCTTCTGGAGTATCTGAAATATATCTCTAATCCTTTTCGTAACTTGCTATCAAGTTGTCCTCGTCAAGAAAATACTTTTTAAAATTCTTGCCAACATGGCTAAATGATTTTACATGGTTTTAAAAACAACTTTCACATGTTGTTCTTCAGATTTATAAGTTTTAACACATAACGATCTGGGCTTTTTCCCCATCATTTACTTCAGTAGTGGTAAATCCAAAATTTAAGTATTTTTGAGAATATTGCTTTGATTTAATTTTCGAACCATGCTCGTCTGTGCACTTGTTGATCCTTTATTATCGTCGAATGTTTGCTTACGACTTAAAAAATGTATGTATGATTTTGTTTTATTCTACTGCCGTAAATACTTAATTAACGTGAATTACAATTAACGTGCAAATTAAAAAATGTACATTCAAGCTAGATTCGGCAGCTATTGATGGAGGCCAACGAATTATTCAGCAGACCCTCAAAATTTCAAAAGTCAGTTTTTTGGAGTTCGTTTTTTCCTCACTGGAGGTTGGAATTTCTTCGACAAGGAGAGCCAAAAAGTTCCGCGCGCCTGGAGGTCACTAGACCCATTATTGCGGGGTGCGTCAACTGATTTCCCGCGCTTCCGAAAGTGCGATAATCCCTATGCTGTAACTCTGCGCTGGTTCTGGACCAATCAGAGGCAATTAAGGTATCCGACTGCTTATGACAACTTTTTTTGAAAAAAAGGAGATATGGAGATCCTTTTTGTGATTTTATATTTATTTAATATATTTTAAGGAAAAAAATCCCAAATTGGTAAAAGAAAAAAATATTATTATTATTAAAATGGGAAAACTAGTAAAAATGTACGAAAAATTACATAAACGGGGCCCGCTCTGTACAAAGATTTTATGAACAAATTCTCAATTTTTCAATTTTGATGTGTTACTTTGTTATTCCTGTTTGAAGTGACCTTCACGATAACAGATATTTTAATTTTTACAAAAACTAGAGCACTTTATCTAAGTCATTATACGAAATTGCTTAAAAACATTGACTATATTCACATAAAGAACTGCAAATTTTGAAATAAACAGTGATTGATAAATCTGAAGATCAAAACACTTCTACTGTTATGCAGAACATAAGCAAAAAATTTCAGCTAATTATTTTCAAAAAACTTTTTCAGCAATCGCGGTCCCCGTTTGAGTTTTTCGAAAAAACAGATTTCGAGTAAAAACGCATTTTAAAGTATCTTGAGTAAAGTTATGGCATTTGCTTTACTAAAAACGCTTTTAGTTTTTGTTCTAGTGGGAGGGAAAATAAAGTACTTTGGCAGAGCGTTGACAAGTACCGAACTTCCTCAGGTCTCGGGTTCGAATCCCGGCCCCGGCAGATTTATCCAAAGACTGGAATTTTGTTTCCGTTTTTAATGTATTGTTTCAGGTTCTAGGTTCTAGATGAATCCAGATCATTCTTTAGAGTGCATACTGGTTATTTCTCGAATATTCCGAAGTGTATAAAAGCAGAGTTCATCGCCAGTTGGGCATGTTCTCAGTCCAGTGTTGTATCGAGCTCCAAGCGTTAGAATAAATCTAATTGTTTGTTTAATTGAACTGTGTACTTCTTTCGAACTCCGTGACAAGTTTGGTGGGAGGCGCGGGGTACAATACGTCAAACGTGGATAATAGTGACAACCTTCGCAGGAGCCTCCGGTTAAGAGGATTATCCCCGAATTCGACTGTTAAAAGAAAATAGTAGGAAGAGGACAAAAATGCCGACCGAGCAAGAAGCCAAGCCCGCTGTAGTAACACCTTCGTTACAGCAATGGAGGAGCCCATCGACCTTCCGAGGAGCGCCTGGGGAAGACCCTCTCAAATGGCTTAAAGAGTACGATCGAGTAGCCAACTTTAACAAGTGGGATGACATGATGTGCCTGGCTAACGTTTATTTCTTTCTTGACGGAACTGCGAGACAGTGGTATGTCAACAACGAAGACGCCTTAGATTCCTGGGAAGCGTTTAAAAATGGACTAAGTGGACTTTCGGTGACCGTCAAAAATATACCAGAAGGGCAGAAGAACAACTAAAATGCCGAGCCCAGCGTTCAGGCGAGAGTACACAGTCCTACATACAAAGTGTATTAGGACTTTGCCAAGAGGTAAATCCTCTGATGAAAGAAGACGAAAAGTGTCACACCCAATGAAAGGTGTTGCTGAGGATATTTATCAGGCCCTGTTGACGAGAGAAATCAACGACACAGCAAGTTTTATCAAATGGTGCAACTATATCGAAGATATGAAGCAGAAGAGAGTTGGTCGACCGAGATTTGAAAGGCTTCCAAACGTCGTACCGGTTGCATCCCTGACGGATGAGACTGATTTGGTCTCTCTTATTCGCACAATCGTACGAGAAGAAGTCCATCGACTAGTTAACCAGACGCAAGAATCTTTGGACTCCGATCCCCAATCCTTAGAAGAGATCGTTCAAGACGAAGTTGAAAGGGTTTTGGCCCCAGTGTCAACAAAACCTACAGAAACTAGACCACGACCAACATACGCCGCTGTAACCAGGAAATACAGAGCTCCTGTTCAGAAATTCCCACCTGAACCAAGAAAAACAGATGTGTGGAGAACGGCTGACAACAGACCTGTTTGTTTCCACTGCGGACGTCCTGACATGTAATGCGCTACTGCCGAGAGAGAAAGGCTGTCTTTGACAACTCGAAACCGCCGACGGAACTTCGACGACGTTGGCACTGAAGAAGAAATACGCCGACCAAACCCCTTCTCGCCGTTTTACGCCAAGTCCCACGAGAGGCCGATCCCCAATACGTCGTTACAGATCCCCGTCGCCATATCGCCGATCCAGTCAGTCGCCAGGCCGTAGGAGCGAGGAAAACTAAGGAGAGCGACCTTCCAAGGAGGTGAGGCCGCGTGTACTGGAAATCCTCCGTCGACCGCCAAGATGACTGGTAACCAACTAGACGTAATAATAGATAAGAAGCCGATACGTGCTCTAGTAGATTCTGGGGCATCGTTTTCTGTCATATCCGATAAGTATCGCCGATTTTTAAAGAAAGTTCTGTTTGCTGATGCCAAGAGCGTTATGCTGAAAGTTGCGGATGGAAATTTTGTTCGGCCGATAGGGAAATGTGTTTTACGTGTCCGTATAAACAATCGAGAACTGCCTTTTGAATTTATTGTTTTATCACATTGTAGCCATGACGTCATCCTAGGATGGGACTTTTTAGAGGCGTCTCAAGCCGTTATAGACTGTGGACAAAATGAACTTGTTCTAGAAGACATCTGTCGAGACTCCACAGCGCCTGACGCCTGGAATTTGTATGCCACCAGGGACTATACACTTAAGCCGCATTCTTTAACTCAGAATAACAGTATCAGGATATCAAACCCGAGGAGACATAAATAGTTCTAGACGGCAGCAAACATTTGCTCTTCGAGAAAATATTGCTACACCGTCCATGGTATCCACATATCGTAACGGAAAAGTGATGTCTGGGTTACCAACCTGCAGTTCCGAAACCAAATCATCCCTAGAGGAATGTGCATAGGCCAAGCTGAACCACTAAATGAAGGGCATCTATGTGTTATTTCCGACACATCGGGTTGCTTGATGACCAGCAAGAAACTTCGGAGTCACAGATGAATTGTTCGTTAATGATGTCACCCGAGTTAAGTGACGAACAGAGAAACAAGCTATCCGAACTACCCGAAATTTTCTGGCTTTTCACGAAGACCGACAAGTCGACAGCCGCGAAGACGAATGTGAAACACAGATTTTTACTGGTGATCATGCTCCAATCAACCAACGAGCCTACAGAGTCTCGCCGACTGAAAGACGCATCATTCATGAAGAGGTTCAGAAAATGCTTGATGAAGGTATCGTCCAACCCTCTGAAAGTCCTTGGTCATCACCCATTGTGCTCGTAAGAAAAAAAGACGGTAGTTGGCGTTTTTGCGTCGATTATCGCAAGCTGAATAGCGTCACGAAAAAGACGTTTATCCTCTGCCTCGTATTGACGATACGCTCGACTGTCTGAAAGGTGCCATGTTCTTTTCTTCCATGGATCTCCGATCTGGTTATTGGCAAATAGAAATAGACGAAGCGGATCGTGAAAAGACGGCATTTATTACCCCGAAGGCTTATACGAGTTTAAAGTCATGCCGTTTGGTCTCTGTAATGCACCCTGGCGACCTCGAGAGAATGATGGACAATTTGCTACGCCATTTTAAATGGACTATGTGTCTTTGTTACCTAGATGACATAATAGTGTTCTCAGAAACTTTTGAAGACCATCTTATACGATTAAGACTTGTTCTAAAAATGTCTTCAGGAAGCTGGTCTTAAATTAAATTCAAAGAAGTGTCTTTGCTGCCCAAGAAGTAAAAGATTCTGGGCCATCTTGTATCTAGTAATGGCGTTCGTCCCGATCCCGACAAAATAAAAGCCGTAAGAAATTTTCCCACCCAAAGAATATACATGACATACGAAGTTTTCTTGGCCTTTGTTCATACTTTAGAAGATTTATTAAAGGTTTCGTTATCTCGCCGAACCTTTGCAGTCGTTGCTGAAAAGTGGCGTGGAGTTTCATTGGGGTCCTGAAGAGGTGGAAGCATTTAACAGTCTTAAGAAAGCACTTACTTCTGGATCCAGTATTGGGGATGTACGACGAAAGAGCTTCTACAGAAATCCATACTGATGCAAGCGGGTACGGTATCGGAGCTGTCCTAGTACAAATTCAGAATAATGTCGAGAAAGTTATAGCATACGCTTCTAGAACTCTGACAAAAGCCGAAAAGAATTATTCCACCACAGAAAGGGAATGTCTTGCCATCGTATGGGCTACCAACAAATTTCGGCCGTACATATTCGGAAAACACTTTACTGTTGTAACTGACCATCATTCCTTGTGCTGGCTCATGAATTTAAAGGATCCTTCAGGAAGGCTTGCCAGATGGGCCCTCCGACTTCAAGAGCATGATTTTGACGTAAAAATATAAAAACCGGTAAGAAGCATAGTGACGCCGACGCTCTTCGAGAAATCCAGTGGAAGAGGAAACGGAAACATCAGACAAATTTTTAGCAGTCACGACGAGTATGAACCTTGCGATGGAACAGAAAAAGGATCAAGACCTTGCGAAATTAAAACTTTTGAGCAACTCATCCAAAAACGAAGAATTCAGATTTATCGACGGTATCCTTTGCAGGAAGAATTTTGATCCAGATGGAAAGTTGTGGTTGCCAGTCATTCCTAAACATCTACGAGCAGACATACTAAGGCACTTTCATGACGCCCCCACCGCAGGACACCTTGGTTTCGCGAAAACTTATGACAGGATACGCAAGAGATTTTACTGGCCGGGAATGTACCGAAATGTCGTTCGGTATGTCATGCATTGTCGGGAGTGCCAAAGGAGAAAGTCCGTTCCTCAACGACCACCTGACGTTTAGTTCCCATCCCTCCAGCTATAGCTCCTTTCCATCGCATTGGAATTGATCTCCTTGGGAGATTTCCAAAGTCTGCTCATGGAAACAAATGGATAATAGTCTGCACGGATTACTCAACACGATATGCATAACAAAAGCCTTGCCGACAGCCGAAGTCGACGAAATAGCGAAGTTCTTACTTGAAGAAATTGTCCTCAGGCATGGAGCTCCTCGAGTAATTATCACAGATCGTGGAGCCGTCTTTCGATCCAGACTTGTTTCCTCTCTCGTCGACTTGTGTAACATTGATCATCGTTTCACAACGGCGTATCATCCCCAAACAAATGGACTGACGGAGCGCTTCAATAAGACCTTGGCCGACATGTTGTCAATGTATGTGGATGTAGAGCAGAAAAAATTGGGATGAAATTCTACCATTTGTAACCTTCGCTTATAATACCGCTAAACAAGAGACCACAGGTTTTACGCCGTTCTATTTACTTCATGGTCGTGAAGCGGAAACGACACTAGATACAATGCTACCATTCTGTCCTAACGATTTTGATGACAATAACATCACCAAGATAGCAGCCAGAGCCGAAGAATCACGACAGCTAGCCCGAGTGCACACACTGAGAGCTCAAGACAAAGATCGTCGCCGTTACGATTCCAAACACCAAATGGTATCCTACGCTCCCGGAGATCTCGTATGGGTTTATACTCCAGTGAGAAAGTCGGTCTCTCCGAAAACTCTTAAGAAGGTATTTCGACCGTATCAGGTGCTACGCCGTTTATCAGCCGTGACTTACGAAGTACAAGATTTTGATCCTGCTTCACGAAAAAGAAAACTAAGAGAAGTTGTCCATGTACTGCGTATGAAACCGTACCATGATCCCGCCGAGCAAATCGAAACCGAGGATATTCCTCCCAAAGAATCATACAAAGGACCCATCACTCGTTCCAGAATAAAGACCCTTGAACAAAATGACAGCGGGGCGCTGTCTTCTTTTTCGAGGGGAGCAATGCCACACGCATAATTTGCTACAAGTCCCGATAGCCGAGTTGGCAGAGCGTTGACTGAACTTCCTCAGGTCTCGGGTTCGAATCCCGGCCCCGGCAGATTTATCCAAAGACTGGAATTTTGTTTCCGTTTTTAATGTATTGTTTCTCTAGGTTCTAGATGAATCCAGATCATTCTTTAGAGTGCATACTGGTTATTTCTCGAATATTCCGAAGTGTATAAAAGCAGAGTTCATCGCCAGTTGGGTATGTTCTCAGTCCAGTGTTGTATCGAGCTCCCAGCGTTAGAATAAATCTAATTGTTTGTTTAATTGAACTGTGTACTTCCTTCGAACTCCGTGACATTATTAAGTTAATAAAATGGTCTATAGAATAAAGTCATAAAAATTTGTAAATTTTTGAAAAAATCATGATTTTAGGGTAGTCGGATACATTAAGTAGACAAGACAAAGAGTCCGCTCTAGGATTTTTAGGGAAAAGTCGTAAAATAAAACGGGATGCACCCCGATTTTTAGACACAGGGAGAGACACAGACAGAGCCGATCCCAGAGCTAGAGAATCACAAAATAAACTTCCGCGGAGACTCCGGGCGTCAACCATGTGCGATTTCTGGAATTCATTTCTCAATATGGAAATTCGCATGTATTTGAATGTAGAAGAATTTTTTTTTCTCTCAAATTTTTTAAAAGTATTAATCGATATAGTTTTTTTATAATCGGATTTGCATGGGGTTTTTTTTTTGTCTTGATTGTACATTCTGTTTCTTGTATTGGCGTTTGCGGCATGCAGCAAATCGTTTGCGCAGGGAATGGCATGTGCAATTTTCCCCCTCCTTTCTGCCTTTGTAAACATTGGGGAAGCATCCTGATCAAATGCATACTCATAGTTTGCAAATCTAAATTTAATCGCATTAATTTTTTTAATAATTTCAAATTGTAACCAATGCTTGTAGTGATTTTTTTAAAAATTTCTTAGGCTATTCAGCATTCTCAGAGGTTATAAAATTTTTTACCGTGTACACTATTCGCTTCAATTTATAGATTTTTAATTTGCAAACCTGAATTTAATTACATTATTTTTTTTTTTAATTTTAAATTGTAAACAATGCTCGTAGTGAATTTTAAAATGACTTAGGCTATTAAGCATTCTTGGAGGTTATTTTATTTTTTCTTCACCTACGCACTATTCGCTTGAATTTCTGATTTTTATTTTATTTTTTTTTTTTTTTTTTAGTTTTTTTTTATTATTTTACGGAAGATTGTTATCGTTGCTCTTAGTGAACCATTCCAATTTCTTATGCTTTGAGTACTGTTAAAGGTTAAAATAATAATTTTTTTTTGTGGACTGATACATGCACATCATATTAGTCGTGTCAGGATTTCGATGTTATACGATTATGAGATGTCTGTTTCTTAGTACCACGTTTGTATTGATTATATATGTTTTCACTTGTACCTATTTCTTATCACAAAGTATTTTGTTCGATGTTCGTATGTGTGGTTATTGTGAGTATCGAAGCTGTTATATATGCAATTTTTGAATTTGCTATGTGTTACTCGTCTTATTTTTTTATGATTTAGTGGCACATGATTCTTTGTGATTATTCGATTATTACTATTCGTTTTTTCATATATGTTGTCCTTGTGAATTGTTTGGTGACCCATTCGACAATTATTTGTTCGTAGCATGAATTTAATTGTAGTTGTTAGTAGTTATTTTTCCCTCTCACCGCTAACGGAATTGGGACTTAATTTTTGGAATTTTCTTTATAATTTTTTTTTTTTTCTTCCTTTCTGTTACATTTTCAATTGTAAATTGTAGGAATGACACGATTGGTGCTTGGAGTCTTCGGCGGAAGTCAAATGGGGTCAAGTTTTTCTTTCTATACACTGGTTTTGGTTTCATGACTAATATGGTTTCCATAGGAGACAGTTCTTTCTCTTACAGCATGCATCAGCTACTTGTTCACCACCCGTCGGGGCTACAGGATGGCCGAGCTATCGTATAGTTAAAGGACACCAGTGGATGGCATCGTTCAAGGATTGGAGATAATTGATGTGTTTCCGTTTTTTCTCCTAATGGGACATTTATAGTTGAAGGACTCCAGTGGACGGCATCGCTCAAGGATTGGAGAGAATTTATATGTTTCCGTTTTTTCTCCTGATGGGACATTTATCATTGAAGGACTCCAGTGGATGACATCGTTCAAGATTGAGATAATTGATGTGTTTCCGTTTTTTCTCCTAATGGGACATTTATAGTTGAAGGACTCCAGTGGACGGCATCGCTCAAGGATTGGAGAGAATTTATATGTTTCCGTTTTTTCTCCTGATGGGACATTTATCGTTGAAGGACTCCAGTGGATGACATCGTTCAAGGATTGGAAGGAATTGATGTGTTTCCGTTTTTTCTCCTGATGGGATAATTCTGTTTATACGTTATTGTGAATTTTTTTTGTGTGCTGTGTATTTGAGAGAGGGGAGGAGTGATGGGAGGCCAACGAATTATTCAGCAGACCTCAAAATTTCAAAAAGTCAGTTTTTGGAATTCGTTTCTTTTTCCCTCACTGGAGGGTGGAATTCCTTCGAGAAGGGAGTGCCAAAATGTTCCCACGCCTGGGGGTCACTAGACCCATAAATTGAGGAATGCGGCAACAGATTTCCCGCGCTTTCGAAAGTGCACAAACCCTATGCTGTAACTCTGCGCTGGTTCTGGACACATCAGAGGCAATTAATTGACAAGACAAAGAGTCCACTCTAGGATTTTTAGGTGAAAATTCGTAAACTGAAACAGGACGCACCCCGATTTTGAGACACAGAGAGAGACACAGACAGAGCCAATCCCAGAGCTAGAGAATTACAAAATAAACTTCCGCGGGAGACTCTGGGCGTCAACCATGTGCGATTTCTGGAATTCATTTCTCAATATGGAAATTCGCATGTATTTGAATGTAGCAGAAATTTTTTTCTCTCAAATTTTTAAAAGTATTAATCAATATAGTTATTTTTTATAATCGGATTTGCATGGGGTTTTTTTTTGTCTTGATTGTACATTCTGTTTCTTGTATTGGCGTTCCCGGCATGCTGCAAATCGTTTGCGCAGGGATAGCATTTGCAATTTTTCCCCCTCCTTTCTGCCTTTGTAAACATTGGGGAAGCATCCTGATCAAATGCATACTCATAGTTTGCAATTCTAAATTTAATCGCATTAATTTTTTTTGTTATTTTCAAATTGTAACCAATGCTTGTAGTGAATTTTTAAAATTTCTTAGACTATTCAGCATTCTCAGAGGTTATAAATTTTTTTTTACCGTGTACACTATTCGCTTAAATTTATAGATTTTTATTTTGCAAATCTGAATTTAATTACATTATTTTTTTTTAGTTTTAAATTGTAAACAATGCTTGTAGTGCATTTTAAAAATTTCTTAGGCTATTAAGCATTCTTGGAGGTTATTTTATTTTTTTCTTAACCTACGCGCACTATTCGCTTGAATTTCTAATTTTTCTTATTTTATAATAATTTTTTAGCTTTTTTATTAATTTAAGGAAGATTGTTATCGTTGCTCTTAGTGAACCATTGCAATTTCTTATGCTTTGAGTACTGTTAAAGGTTAAAGTAATAATTTTTTTGTGGTCTGATACATGCACATCATATTAGTCGTGTCAGGATTTCCATGTTATACGATTATGAGATGTCTGTTTCATAGTGCCACGTTTGTATTGATTATATATGTTTTCACTTGTACTTATTTCTTATCACAAAGTATTTTGTTCGATGCTCGTATGTGTGGTTATTGTGAGTATCGAAGCTGTTATATATGCAATTTTTGAATTTACTATGTGTTACTCGTCTTATTTTTTTTATGATTTAATGGCACATGATTCTTGTGATTATTCGATTATTACTATTCGTTTTTCATATATGTTGTCCTTGTGAATTGTTTGGTGACCCATTCGACAATTATTTGTTCGTAACATGAATTTAATTGTAGTTGTTAGTAGTTATTTTTTTCCCCTCTCACCGCTAACGGAATTGGGACTTAATTTTCGAATTTACTTTTAAATTTTTTTTTCTTCCTTTCTGTTACATTTTCAATTGTAAATTGTAGGAATGACGCGATTGGTGCTTGGAGTCTGCGGCGGAAGTCAAATGAGGTCAAGTTTTTCTTTCTATACACTGGTTTTGGTTTCATGACTAATATGGTTTCCCTAGGAGACAATTCTTTCTCTTACAGCATGCATCAGCTACTTGTTCACCACCCGTCGGAGCCACAGGATGGCTTAGCTGTCGTATAGTTGAAAGACACCAGTGGATGGCATCGCTCAAGGATTGGAGATAATTTATATGTTTCCGTTTTTTTCTCCTGATGGGACATTTATCGTTGAAGGACTCCAGTGGATGACATTGTTCAAGGATTGGAAGGAATTGATGTGTTTCCGTTTTTTCTCCTGATAGGACAATTCTGTTTATACGTTATTGTGAAATTTTTTTATGTTGCGTATTTGAGAGAAGGGGAGTGATGGGAGGCCAAAGAAATTATTCAGCAGACCTTAAAATTTCAAAGTCAGTTTTTTGGAATTCGTTTCTTTTTCCCTCACTGGAGGTTGGAATTCCTTCGAGAAGGGAGTGCGAAAATGTTCCCACGCCTGGGGGTCACTAGACCCATAAATTGCGAGGTGCGTCAACAGATTTCCCGCGCTTCCGAAAGTGCAATAAACCCTATGCTGTAATTCTGCGCTGGTTCTGGACCCATCAGAGGCAATTAAGTGGACAAAACAAAGAGTCCGCTCTAGGAGTTTTAGGTGAAAAATTCGTAAAATAAAACAGGATGCACCCCGATTTTGAGACACAGGGAGAGACATAGACAGAGCCAATCCCAGAGCTAGAGAATCACAAAATAAACTTCCGCGGAGACTCCGGGCGTCAACCATGTCCATTCTCCTACCCTGCTTCATCCCTCTGTCAAGCTAAGTTAAATTTTAATCTGGTAGTGAAGTAAATTTCAGATATTTGTGCTTGAAAATAAATTTAATAATGTTTTAAAACTATACGATCAATGTATAATTTATTGTGAGATGAGTGTTTTAATTTTAGAATTAGTTAACTTAATTAATTGTCATGATGCGATGTGAAATTAGGAATCTGGGTTCAAAGATTTATAATAGATTTATTAAGTTTAAAATAGCGTCGCATCACTATATAAGTATCGAGTCGACCAAAACTGACTGGAATTGTACGAGGAAAAGCATTTTTACATGTTTTGCGCAGACGTCCGATAGGTTGCCCAGACTCACGCAAACGTACCTGATAATGCCAGATGTGATGGATATGATAGAGAGCACAATAGACTAGACTATTTTGCTAATGACATTTGTACTTTTAAGAAATGGATGCTGAAGGAAATAAATCTTAATTAAATATGTCATTTTGCAATCTGTTCCAATTTAAAAATTAGAGAAAGAAAAATAACATAATAATAAGTAATATATATTTTAAGTAATTTTCTTAAAATATATTTTACTTAAAAGTAACATATACAAAATTTAATACTTATGCAGTTTATAATTGAAATGGCATTGTAGCTTTAACGTGAAAGTGCATTTTTATTGCAGTAAATACATTATTGTTGTACAGGGGGGCGACAAAAATTACGATTGAAAATTGGGTCGCCAGTATTGAAAGTTTGAGAAACACTGCTGTATGAAAAATAAAACAATTTTTATTGATTTTAAGCTAAAATCATTAAGTATTAAATGCAATATCTTTTGCAATTCATTAAAGTGTAATAAAGTAACAAAAAATCACCCTTATTACATTCAAAGACAGTTATACAAGCAAAAAGCCTTCGACAAGACATATAAAAATAAATGAAAAAAATACAATTAATATAAAACTAACATCTAGTAGCTCTTCCTTTCAGACTTATGACTTCTTTTAAACGGCGTGGCATCGATTTGACCATATTTTCTGTCACCACTTGATCAATTTTGGACAATTCCTCTCTAAGGATCTCCTCCATTTGACATTTGTTGAAAAATGTTGCTCACTTAATATTTTTCATAATATGCTCCACAGATGCTCAATTGGGTTGAGATCTGGACTTTGGGCAGGTGTTTTTATAACTTTGGGGCAGTTATATAACAGCCAAAGCCTTGTATTTTGAGCGACGTGTTTGGGGTCATTGTCTTTGTAAACTGGTAGTCCTCCTCCATTCCCAGTTTCTCAGCAATAAAATGTAACTTTTCTTTTAAAACACTTTTATGTAATACAGATGTTCCATTATGCCGTTAGTTACAACAATATTTCCCACTCCTGAAGCCTCCATTCACCCCCAAACCATTATACCTTCTCCTCCGTGCTTTACTGTAGACTCCATGTTTCGTTCTTCCAACTCAGCATTGCGTTTTCTGTACACTATAATTTTGCCATTGTATCCAAAAAGATTAAATTTGCTCTCGTCTGCAAAAAATTACACTGTGTCAGAATTCTACTGTTTTGTATGCATATTTTCTAGCAAATTCCAGTTTTTTGCACTCGGTTTATATATATATATATATAACCATATCGAATTTTTTAACTTAGTGAATAATTGACTTTCATTAATGGCAAGACGCTTGTTTCTCTTCATAAAAGCTTTGTGAGTAAAGAAATTTTGTTAAATTAATTTTTGAATGATACTTTTCTTATGTAATTGTTTTAGCATTTTTCTACTTTTCTTACATAATTATTTTGTGATTTTGTGATTTTTTCTGCATTAAGAGTTTTGGGAGAGTTTGTTACATAATAGTAGTGATTGGTTTTATCATGCTCTCTGAGTTATCCATACTCTGAAGTTTTGTTTATTTTATTTTATTTGGTTTTCCTACCGAGTTGCAAAGGGGGAAGGTTGGCGCCTTTAAACTAGTTTAACCCCACTTATTCGGTCCTAAGTCCGAAATTGCTTTCTGACTCGCTAGGTTCTGCTTTTTTGTAGTTCTTTTATTTCTCTATAATTTTGTTCTTCATGTTCAGCTTTTATATTTTTATTATGCTATTTCTTGTTATGTTCTTTATCTATTATTTCTTGTTTTTGATAAATAATACATATTTCTTTTATATATATTTTATGCATTCATTTGGCTGCTTTGCGCCTATCTATGTATAAATCTATTTACTAATGAGATTGTTCAGTTATGTATGTAGTCAATATAGAGTATGTTTGCTTATAGCGAATTTTGAAATCGACATTAGATTCAAAATCTTGTCTATGAATGTTTTTCTTTTCTTTTTTTTATTAAGACTAATTTGGCTTTGTTCTTTTCCTTGTGTGTTTTTCTTGTTTATATAAAAATATTATGCCAACTTCTGATTTTGTGCCTATAAAGTAATTGTGGATATGTTATCTATGAGTGGATTAGATTTTTTGGAATTATTGCTCATTATTTCTCTTTTTATTAATGTGATTGAAAAAACTTTTGCTAATGATATTTTATTTGGGTCCTTTCAATGTACCTTTAACTTTTAAAATAACTCTGAATTTAAAAAATAACAAGTTTTATGCGACTGGCAATTTGTTATACCAGGGTGTGACATTGCTCGGTGGTACAGTATAATGGTATCTGTACCATCGTCATCCATTTACCATTTTATGAGATCTTATATAGAGATTTTGTATATATTTGGGTATGGCTTTAGTTAGTTCTGGAGATGGGCACAAGGGTTCTGAGTTGGCATGTAAAAAACTATAATTTTTTTAAAAATACAAAAAAATGTGTGAATTGTTTTGATAATCAGAATTTTTTTTGCTCTCCCTTCTGTATCTAAGCATTGTCGTGTTAGAATTTTTAAAACTCGAATTTTTGAACTCTAAATATAAGAATTTTCTCGTACAGCAAAACGAAATATTCATGTTTCCGATAGTATAGATGAAAATGTAAGAGATAAGGATTTTGGTAATATATTAGAAAATAGGTTTTCAGAGATATTCATGCTTTAAAGCTAAAATTTAGATCTTGCACTGATAAAAGATGCAAGGCGTGTGGCATGATGAGTAGGGAACAGTTGGATAAGGATGCAGGTTATTTATTTTGTAAGACTTTCAACTGTGTTTACAAATGACATGCAACATATGTAAATTCGCTTATATAGGTCAGACTTCAAACACTATCAATATTAGATTGAATCAGCATAGGTATGGTACAAGGAAATTTGTTTGCAACAATAACCAGGCTAAGATTGAGATAGGACACTTTCATAAACATAGATTCAATAACATAACTGTACATATACTTAGAATAGTGCCAAATATTAAACAAAGATTATGGTTCGAAAACTTTTTTATAGATTCATTTAGATCATATTATCCTTATGGTTTGAATGTTATATGGAAAGGTGAAAGTGTCTTATTAGCTTTTAAACAAAAATCCGAGAATTCATTATATATTCCGAATTTTAATAAATTTATTGATAATAGTAATAATATTCGTTTAGCGAGAATTTCAAAAGCTAAACGCAGAAAAAGAGTTACTAGAGACATGTCAACCCTCAAGAATTCTATGTTAGAATTAGCTGTTAAATTTGATGATAACTACAACACAGGCTTAATTAAATCGTTTATGTTTGGCTTGAAGAAAACTGAAATTAAAATTATGACAGATATTTTAAGCAGATATAAATTTCGTGATTCTCATGGTATGCATATGATTTGAGACCTTAATAACTATTTAGTACAAAAAAATGAATATTAAATTAGATGCAACTGAAAATTACTCTACAGAATATTGTACATTATTATATATATATTTATGAATAAATCCTTTAACAAAAATAAATTTTTCAAGTATATTTCAAAAATATCAATCATTTTTTCCTATTAAAAATATTATTATTAAAAAGGCTTTCAAATACAACAAGAAATTAGGTAGATTTATATTTAATTATAATCAAATCTCGGAGCTTCTAAGTTCAGAATCATGTAGATGCAATCTATATCGAGACTATATTGATGATTATCATCAGCACGTTGTCACAGGAGACCTTAGCATCGTGAAAGATGATTTGTTACGAAATTTTATGGAAAAAAGTACCGGTTTTAGACTGATGATCACAAAAAATAAATCTAACGTTATGAAACAAATCATAAATGATTTAGATAAATTCTACCTTCAAATGGCATCTAAATACGGAATGCCGATTGAAGCATTCAATCAATTTAGATCTTATGTAGCAACAGAAATTCAGGAATTAGATTTTTTACTGTTGAAAATGAAATTATGTATAAAGATCTTAAATCATCAGTAGTAAATATCCAAAATGACTTCGTTATTACATATGTTGATAAGGTCTCTGCTAATTATGCCATAATTTGTAAATATTTTTACAGTAAAATATTAAGTAACCACATTTTAAATAATAATTCATTTCAAAAATCAATTCACAATAATAGAGAAGATGATAATCGTCTTTTAGCTTTTAACAAAAGATTGAATATTCATCTAAATAATATTAAATATCCAAGTATTTTTAACACCAAAATTTCATAAAAGCCCTATAAAATTCCGTAGTATCACTAATGGATACAATACATATATCACGAAGTCTGGGAAGATCTTACAATCTCTTCTTCAAAATCTAATTGATAATTTACAAAACACGGCAATTATTAAAAATAGCTTAGAGATTGCTGGAGTTACTAAGGATATGATGATTTTTTCTATGCATGGTTTTGATTTCGAGGACCTTTTTAATTCTATAGATATTGACGATATGATTAAGGTTCTACAGTTAATTTATGATAAATATGAATTATATACTTCAATGAAAAAGAAAAATTTGATATTCTTTTTAACCTCGTATTAAAAGAAAATTTCATTACATTTGATCAGAATCTTTATAAACAGATCAAAGGATTACCTCAGGGTGGTCCAGCTAGTAATTATTTAGCGAACCTATATTTACATTTTTTTGAAATAGATCATGTTATAAATGATTCTTACTTAATTTATCATTATATAGATGATATAATAATTTTTGGTAAAAATAGTGAATACAAACCAAATATTACATTCTACCCTGATTACCTCAAGCTCCTTAAAACTAACTTCAACTCTAATATGGGGGAATTCTTGGATTTAGTCTTGCATCTTATTAACAATAAGGTAGTCAGTAACATTTTTGACAAAAGAGATTCGTTTAAGTTCCATATAATTAAAATTCCTGTATAGAATAGTAACTTGCATATATCAATCTACAGAAATATCATTTTGAATTTTTATTTAGAAATGATAACTTAACTACCCACAAAATAGATAAATACAATAATATAAAAAAATTTTTTTTCAATGTTGTTTAGATCATGAATACCCTTTTAATTTCTTGAGATCTTATATTCATCACAAATACATTAACCGGCTTGCTACTTCGAATTCCAAATCCACCGCACAACAATAGATTTTCAAAGTCAGCATGTTAGTGGTCTTGCTGTGAAGATTATATCATAACACTCATATACCAGTTTACATTTTTTCCACACACATCTTGAACATCTTACACATTGTTGACAACCAACCAAATTAGAGCCTAGCAAATTTACATTTTTGACAATCAACCAATTCAAATTTTACCATATTTGATTGTCGTTATTTTATACTTGTCTTTTCTGGCTGGTATAAAATTCAGCTCAAAAGATGTGGTTGTGTATTTTCGAATTTTTTAACTTAGTGAATAATTGACTTTCATTAATGGCAAGACGCTTGTTTCTCATCGTAAAAGCTTTGTGAGTAAAGAAATTTTGTTAAATTAATTTTTGAATGATACTTTTCTTATGTAATTGTTTTAGCATTTTTCTACTTTTCTTACATAATTATTTTGTGATTTTTTGTTTTTTTCTGCATTAAGAATTTTGGGAGAGTTTGTTACATAATAGTAGTGATTGGTTTTATCATGCTCTCTGAGTTATCCATACTCTGAAGTTTTGTTTATTTTATTTTATTTGGTTTTCCTACCGAGTTGCAAAGGGGGAAAGTTGGTGCCTTTAAACTAGTTTAACCCCACTTATTCGGGCCTAAGTCCGAAATTGCTTTCTGACTCGCTAGGTTCTGCTTTTTGTAGTTCTTTTTATTTCTCTATAATTTTGTTCTTCATGTTCAGCTTTTATATTTTTATTATGCTATTTCTTGTTATGTTCTTTATCTATTATTTCTTGTTTTTGATAAATAATACATATTTCTTTTATATATATATATATTTATATATATATATATGGCTTATTTCATTTATTTTATTATGGCTAGCCTTAATTATTTTATTATGCAGGTAAATTTCTAACAGTTTGGAGCTTAACATCTATGTTTAAATAGTCCTTGGTATCTTTTGCTAAATTTGATGCATTGGTATTGGGGTCCTTTTTAAGTTAACGAACAAGCCATTGCTCCACCGCTTCGAAAATTCTTTTGGTCAACCAGATCTTGGCTCGTTACCAACCGTTTGTTTTTCCTCTTTATAATTTTTAATTACATAAGGTACACTTGTTCTTTGCCTATTTATAATAGCAGAAAAATTTCTTTTTCAGATAAAACATTTTTAAAGTGGTTTATGATTAAATTCTTAATTTACAGTGACAATTCTTCTTGTTTTAGGCCCATCTTGCCCACTTAAAAGTTTCTAAATGTCGTCAGAAATAGTCAAAATGATACAAAAATTTGCAGCCACACTTAATAGTAATTTTGGTTCTCGGTAAAAAAAAAATATCAAAGCCTCCTATGTCGAACACTTAGTTTGCTTGCCAAACTACTTTTAAAAATTATAACGAGGATTTTTTTTTGCTTAGGTTTGTTTATTAAACACAAAAACTTCTACATTAGATATAATAGCACATAACGAAACATGGCTTCGTTTTATTTGGCATAGTAAGGTACTTATCCATATTCACAGAAATCGTTGCATGTCGAATACTTTTTTGACCACTGTAAGTATATTCAAGTTATGCTAAATAACCTCAATATATATGAAACACGCAGGTAAAAAATGCATCTAATTACATGCACACACACACAAGAAAAATAACGGGTTCCATGTTCCCTTTGAAATGTCCTCCAATGAATTACACAGCCTTCTTGATAAAATTCCTTTTGTTATATATGTTGTTGTTGCTAATGCCATCTGATCGGCAGTGCCAAATCGAGATCTACAAAATTCCTCACTTCAAAGGGCTAGATTGTACCCCTGTCGTTAGGTGTTAGCTTTAACCACCATGAAATTTGGCTCGGTTCCACGTTAATTTTGAGGGAGAACACTCTAGCGGTCGTACGGGGACACCATTCTTCCTTCCGCATCCACCAACCACACGAAAGACCTTGGGGTTCAATGGCTGTTTAGCCGGCCCTGCCTCGAAGACACTGTACATTTACAAGCCTTCTCAGATATTCGGACCCACTTCTTGCGACACAGCAATCAGCGTTATTGACCTTATACTGGATGCGTAGCTTAATATATTTCGTATATTAAAATTATATTTACAAGTCCTTATAAACTATTATTAATTTAAGAAATCTACGTGAAGTTCATTTTGAAAATATTCATGCATGTCTTCAACTTGTTTTATTTTACATAAATGCTATCAGTTATCCACCCAAGCTCTTGAAAAAAAAACTGTGAAGAAAATTGTGTTCTAATTCTTTATTCCATTTAATCTTGTGATGTATACTAAATTGCATTTCATAAAGAGAATACTATATGAAGACGGAAAAACTCCAATAACTGTTTCAGTATCGCATTAAAGGATTTTTTCTCATTCAAAAATGTGGAAATATAAAACGATATTCGTAAGAAGCGTGTAAAAACTTGTCTTTGTTCGGTGAATATTAAAAGGAACGTTTATCTAGTTTCTTTTGGAAGATGTCTCTCGCTGAAAAGGACAACTTTAATCATCCCTTGAATGCAAAAAGCAAATGAAGAGTCTTATATCTGTGAAATATGTCACAAGACTTTCTCCAAAATAAATTTATTAAGGTTACATAGACGCACTCATAACGAAAAGACTCATGCTTGTGAAATATGCAAGAAAGCTTTCCGTCAAATTAAGTATTTAATAATACATTTGCGTATTCATACCAAGGAAACACCTTATACTTGTGAAATATGCAACAAGCATTTTCTCAAAATTGCTCCTTAAAACGTCATCTGCGAATTCATACCAAGGACGCCTTATGTCTGTGAAGTGTGCAACAAGTCTTTTCTGAAAATCACCATTTAAAACGTCATCTGCGAATTCATACCAAGGAAAAGCCTCTTGTCTGTGAAGTGTGCAACAAGTCTTTTTCAGTAATTGGCAACTTAAAATGTCATCTGCGTATTCATCAGAAGGAAAAGCCTTATGTCTGTGAAGTGTGCAACAAGTCTTTTTCTGAAAATTACCATTTAAAACGTCATCTGCGAATTCATACCAAGGAAAAGCCTCTTGTCTGTGAAGTGTGCAACAAGTCTTTTTCAGTAATTGGCAACTTAAAATGTCATCTGCGTATTCATCAGAAGGAAAAGCCTTATGTCTGTGAAGTGTGCAACAAGGCTTTTTATAAAAGTGGGCATTTAAGCAATCATATGCGTATTCATAACAAGAAAAAGTCTTATATCTGTGAATAGTGCAACAATGTTTACTTTTATAATGGAAATTTCAAGAGACATTTATGTTCTCATAACAAGTAAAAGGCGATATGTTTGCGAAGTATGCAATAAAGCTTTCTGTCGTAGTGAAAATTTTAACAAACATTTACGAACTCATCGCAAAAAAAATACTAAGTTTTTAGATATATAAATACTATCATTCCTTTTCAAAGAAAGCATTTTTATAAATTTTTATTCATACTGGAATTATCTGGAACTTTTTGAGTTTTCGGAAATTTCAAAAGTGTTTCATGCAAAGTCTTTGTATAAAGTCAGTCATTTTTGAAACGTACTCAGCATCATAATCAATAGCTTTGTAATTTTGAGTCAATTATTTCGATATAATGGCGATTTATATACATTCGTAACGGATTATGCTCATTTTTAATTATGCCAGTTTTATTTTTGTTAGTATTATTATGAATGACCTATAATGCTTTTTATAGCTCTAAGGTAATATTCTTGACCAAAAAAAAAAAATAACTTTTATTATTTTAATTCTAGATCTTGAAATTTTTTTCTAATCTCTCAGAAAGTAGCATTAGAGATGAATATATTAAGATGAATATTAGCATATATACTCTGCTAATACGGAAGGGATTATTTTCTCGCTGTATTTTATTTCTTTAAAAATGTTAAGTTCTGTTATATTTTGTAAATTCCTCTAAAATTTTAAGTGTAATATTGCTACATAATATTAAATAAAATTGAAATTTATTTTTAAATAACATGTTGATATTGATATTCATGAATGTGGATTAGATATTTATTATGGTGAATTTCTAAAATATCATCCTGTTTTGAAAATTAATAAAATTTAAAGAAACTGTTAGAACGATGTATTTCAATAATGACAAGTGCTTCAGTAAAGTGTTTTAGACTTAATAAGTAGTTACTTCTCGATATGAAAATATCATTTCTTCCTGGATATTTTCCTTTCTGTACTTTTGATAGATATACGCAATATACTGTTAACTTTTTTAATGTTTTGAGAATTTATTCTGATACCGGACTATTTGGAAAAACACTCATTGTTAAAGTTTTATGAAATGTATTCACGGAAATGAATATACCATTTCAAGCCTTTCAATCATTCTTTATTTAAAAATACCATTTTCTGCCACTGGCATAATACGGGAAGAAAAATTTATTTCTAAGGGGAAAAAAAACGGAATATTTCGTTTATAAAAAATGAGAATAATACTCAAAAACTCCCATTCCGAAATCTTCTATAAGGATTATTTACTAAACTTATGGCAAGATTAACTTAAGTAATATAAGAACTCAATTACAAGTAATAAGAGATAACATTCTAAGGAATATTACTTGTACTATGTATATGTTAACAAAAAACAAAGCATTCCCTTAACAACATTGCTTGAGTAGGTAACCACCTTTTATGTGTTAACCTTTTTAATCTGTTGCAGATGTGTGTCACGTTTCACTTGTATGGGTGTGATCGAGGTAGTTCGTAAAGTGACACGCAGATATTATTTTCTACATTGATTGATTGATTGAATATTAATGTCGCACTGTTCAGCTACATGAGGGCTTTTGGCGACGGACCACGTAATTTTCAACCATGGTCAAGTGACGTGGACGACACCTGAGCTGGCACCCCTCTCCTAAATTATTTTCTACATAGTGTAACACATACCGAGCAGTATCTCAATGAGGGGGAAATTGCACTTCTCCCTTGATTTAAGTCTCTTTTATCACAAAAAACATTACAGTTGTCATTCGACAGAACAATCCAATGTCACATTAGCGGTCCAATTTAAGATATCCGACTACCCTAGGATCATGATTTCTTTAAAAAATTGACACATTTTTTAATCACTTTATTTTATAGATCATCTTATTAGCTTTATAAAAATACCAAGTGTTTTGTTTTCCATTCACTAGAATAAAAACTGCAAGTGTTTCAGTAAAAGCAGATGCGATAATTTTACATAAGAGGTCAAACTTTAAAATGCGTTTTACTCGAAATGTGTGTTTTTTTAGAACTCAAACGAGGACAGCGATTGCTCAAAAAGTTTTAAAAATAATTTGCTGAAATTTTTTGTGTATGTTTCTGTATAACAGAGTGGAAGTTTTTTAAACTTCAGATTTTATCAATCACTGTTTTATTACAAAATTTAGAGTTCTTTAAGTCAATATAATCCCTGTTTTTTAAGCAATTTCATATAATAACTAAGATAAAGTGCTCCAGTTTTTGTAAAAATTAAAATTTCTCTTATCCTGAAGGTCATTTCAAAAAAGGAATAGCAAAGTAATATATCAAAATTAAAAAAATTGAGAATTTGTTCATTTGCTGTTTATACAGAAAGAAACCCCGTTTATGTAATTTTTAGTCAATTTTTATACGTTTCTTTCCCACTTTAGTCGTAACAATTTGTTTTTCTCTTAATTTTAGCCTTTTTTTTTCTTAAAATGTTCTAAATAAATATAAAAACCACAAAAAATCTCCATGCGTCCATTTTTTTAAGAAAGTTTTTGCATGTAGTTGGATACCTTAACACACAGTCGCTATCATGATTCTTATTGAATAATTTATTCTGTTTATCAATTTTACATTGGCTAGGTGTTTTTTAATCGTTTTCTTGAATTTTGATGTGAAATAATTATCCCCGAGCTTTCTAGAAGTTTCGAAATACATCTAATTTCACAAAAAATGATGAATCGTTGACTATGGGACCAATTTTATCATCAATTTTATCGCAATTTTGCTAAGTTTTATTGGAATAGTAATCTATTTTCTTATTCATATGTTATTTCTAGCGAAAATATGGAGTCACCAAAGAAGCAATTCCAAAATTTTAAAAATAATGTCCAACTGTTGCAAGATAGCGTTCGGTCAACGTTAAGTGTCATCTCTCCTTTCGATGAACAGGGCTTTTCGGTTGATATTAAAATTCATTTAGATACCGGTGAATTTCGAATCCAAAAAGTGAAATCTTTCAAATATTTATATGCTGTATAGTATCTATATAAGCAAAAATGTAATGTGTGTTTGTGTTCAAAGCCGTTAATCTCTGAACCTACTGGACCATTTCCTCTGAAATTTTGACGTAACGTTGCATTTGATTCCAGACGGGTTCTTGTGTGCTTATTATTTCGTAATATTTCTAAATTTTTAAAATTTAATTTCTTAGTGATTTTCCGGTTACATGACGTCCTATGATGCCACGCCTTTCACTAAAGGCGAAACTTTATACTTCACGCGCAGTTCTTCAGGATTATTACATATTTTTACAATGGTTATGTTTATAGGTTGGAATATTTATCCTGTTTTTTTTTTGTTCTTTAATACTTAATTAGGATTATTTTTCGAACAAATCATTTTTTAATGATTATTCTTTTAATGACTAACCTTTTGTTTTGTAGTTTTGGCAGCATTCGGATAGTATTACCGCGGGATGTGTATGTGTATGATTTTGCTTACAAAATATAACTTAGTCGCCCATCCGGTATAATGATTAGTGGCGCTGACTGTGGTGCCGTAGGATCTGGATTCGAATCCCGGGTAAACCATGGATGATTCTGTTGTAATCCTTCTCTTCTTTGTGATGTGGGCTTCACGCTTACTTCTATGTAAGCCCCCGTGTGATACTTTGTGGTGCACGGGGTTTTTTATAAATGTTCTCAATAAAAAAAAACTACTGCTTACACTTTTTCAGTAATTCCACGTAGAAATTATTTATTTATTTATAAAAAAAGGCGAGGATTATAATTATTTTTGCAAATGAAAACTTCATACTGATAAGGGTATTTCAGTTCTTCTTACTGCATTTAACGTTAGTATTGTACTTCCGTTTTCGTTATCTGCTTTAGATAGTATGAAATTAAACTTATGAATATTGGTAGCGCCTATGTTATCTTTCTCTCCAGTAATCCCATTTTAATTCAATATATAATCTTGGGTTTTTTTTTTTATATTTTAGTACTTACGTATTTTTTTCGATCGTGTACCGCAAATAAAAGGATCTCACTAAAGTACTTATTTTTTATTTTATTTTTTTTTTTTTTTGCGTTTCGTGATGTCTTAAATTGGCGAAAATAATCAATGGGATTGTTCTTGGATGTTTTTTTTTTATCAATTTGTGACAATTTTAACAATTTTGTTTGATGTTTCTCTGAAATGTGAAATAAATATTTTCTGATATATATCTTGCGTTTATACGAAACTGTTTATCGTGATTTAATCAAAGTATTGAGCCTTATTTTTTAATATTTTTTATGACTTAATTTTATTTTATAACTAGCTGCACCGCATGTTTCTGCGGCTCATTCTAGTTAAAAAAACCGGTGCACCACAAAGTATGCCACGAAGGTTACAAAAGTAAATAAAAATACACAAAAATTCAAACTAATAAAAGAAATGGTACTTTCGTATTATTGCAGCTATCGCCAACTCTATTATAACTCGTCAATTTAGCAACACCGATTTCCTAAGTGTCGTATGTTTTAAATAGAGAATCAGGTGCTTTGTTTAATAATAATCTCGTTAATAGGCTGCGATAATATATAAGTACAAAAGAAAATATCGAAATAAGAATTTTAAACAAAAATTCAGTAAATCAGAAAAACATATAATAAAGAATCATTAACAAAAATAAAGGCGAATCATTATATAATATATTTATAAGAAATAATGGTACTATCATAACAATCGACCATTATATTATTAACTTGCCAAGTTGAAAACTCATAATTCCTATGTGTTGTATGCAATGAATTGACAACCAGGTGATTCGTTTCAAATAATGTCACTAATATTCTGCGATAATATGCAAGTAACAAATAGTTTCATAAATGCATAAAGAAGTTCATGTAGTTCATAAAAGAATGAAAACATATAAATGAGGTTTAGTCTTAAACAGAAGAAAAAAAAATTACTGTATTAGTTTGAATCAAAACGCTATCATATACAAATAAAACATAGCCAAATTTGACAAAATGGTTCTGCTCCGGAGTACGTGAGATGAGATATTTTACGAAGCTTCTGGTTAGAGAATACTTTGTGTTGTTTCATTTTCTGTGCATATACATGAAGGAATTTTTGTCTACCTACTCTAGAACACATCACATAATTGTCCACGTGAGAAGAAATCTATGTCTTGATCTAAGCCACTTATAACTTTAAAGATATGCTCTAAACTTTGTTGGTAACGATTGGAAATAGTAAAAGTCTTTAATTATTATTAGCGCTTTGTTGAAGATTTATGATGTGAAATCCATGTTCATATTTGAATTTTCTTTGTGTATTCAATATACAAAATATCTTTAACTATAAGTTATTTATATTTCTTCCTTAAATCTGTTGGAGAGCAGGCACAGTCAATATATGATTGCAAACGATGCGCACATTTGATTTGGTAGTGTTATATTAATCGCGTCATTAATGATACTTCCAGATGTCTGTTACGCTTTGAATGTAAGTAGTCACCTTAATTATTTTGTGATACATTGCATTGCTATTGAGCTATTTTTTACGACAGTGTTGATTTTGTGTGAGTATAGTTAATTTTTACGTTGTTCTTCATTTAGTTTTTTTTTTTTTTTTCTTGTTTCTCAGTGAAATTGGTGAGAATTATGTTCTTTCAATTAATTGTCATTTGAATTTAAACTGTATACTAAAGTGGACCTCTTTGGAGTACTTGGTTCAAGTGGAATGAAATAATGAAATGGATGAAATGTTCTGTTTCCCATTGCGTCGGAATTGATCTATGTTAATTGATCTACGTTTGAAGTTAAACATTTCGTTAGTACTTTTCTTTTTCCCCTCTTTTTTGTTCCTTCCACCTTTTTTAATGTTTTGCAATTTTATATGTTTAGTCTGAACGTTTTTCTTCTTTCTAAGTGAAACCAATCAGCTTCAGTATATAAAAATAATGCCTTGCCGAAAATCAAACTTAGGTCGCAATACTCGCAAAGCAAAATTAGTGCAACGAGTGATTGCGCATCAAAGTGAGGAATAACAAGTATCAGCGAACGAGCCAAGCTGACAAAGAATGGGTCATATACGTGCTGTGGAAGTGGCAGAGTAACGTACAACTAGACTTGAGGATGCAAGTTAGCAAGTACGGCAGCCATATTCTGGAACACCAGATGAACTCCGTTCTTAACAAAGAGAGCACAATAGGCTACAAATGGCTGAAAGACGTAATCAAGAAACAATATATTATCATTACAATCACCTTGCATTCCGGTACAAGCCAGCTGAGGATTATAGTTTGAGATGGCATGTTCTTATTGGCACAATGACGTAGCGTTCCTTATTGCAAGGCTCCGAAATTTAGCGGAGATACAAATGGAATGGTTTGTGCCGCTGGAAAAATTAAATCGCCTGAACTTAGAGAAACATCAGAGCCATTAAAAATTGGCTTGCTGGATATACTGCAGAATCAAAGTATTTTTTTTCTAATATCAGGAAATATAATTCCTGTTTCCTAATGACATCATTTGGAGCAAAAATTATAACAGCACATTTCATGCCAACTTTTAAAGTGAAAATACAAGTTTACCATAAAATTGGCTCATTGCTCCCATTCCCAAATGGTCAACATAAATTTTTACAAATTTATTTTATTGGTGATGACAAGGATGAATATGACGCTCGCTGCGGAATTTCTACTGGCGTAAAAAGATGCATTGTTTCTCAAATGCAATAGCTTTTCACGAAAAAAAAACCATTTTGGTTTGGTATTATTTTATGAACTACATGAACCTAGTTATATATTTAATTTATTGTTATGATTATTTATTTTTGCGATTTGAATTTATATAATTTTTGCTTATGATTACATATATATATTTGTAATATGCATTTATTTTTGTTTATGATTATTTCTTACATATTTTTATGATTTGCATTTACTTTTGCTTACGATTATTTGTTATATATTTCGAGGATTTTTTTTCATCTAATTTTCATTTATGATTATTTATTATATATTTTTGTGATTTTTTCCAATGCATTTCATTGTCGGATAGAATATTTAAATGTTTTGAAAGGATGCCACCCTACACATACTGCATTTGAAATTTAGCGTGCCAATTATCATTTTGCGAAATATTAACTTGCCTAGTCTGTGTAATTGTACGCGACTTGCAGTGTAAAAATTAATAAAAAACATCATACAGGCAACAATTTTGAAAGGACCTACAATGGTGAAGATGCCCTCATTCCTGACATTCCTATGATACCAACAGATATGCCATTTGAATTTAAGAGATATCAATACCCATTTCGATTGGTGTTTGCAATCACTATCAATAAAGCTCAGGGGCAACCTTTAGATTTGTGTGGTTAGATTTAGAGACAGATTACTTCTTTCTTGCACAATTATATGTTGCCTGTTCCAGAGTAGGCAAACCAGACACTCTATATATTTACGCTGAAAACGGAAAAACAAACAATGTTGTCTACACAGAAGCATGTTAAAATTAACCCTTTGCCTCAAGGATTCCAGGGTATAATCATTTCCAATTTGTGTGTATTTTGACTGTTTAAGACAGTTTTTTTTTTTAAATTTAAATTAATGTAATTTTTTTTTTATCTGTTTTGGGCTGTTAATCATTTTCTTACGTTTATTACTATTTTTTAAACTGCATAAACCTTTTTATGATTTTTTGCATTTGATTTATCATTCAGATTGTTTTTTTTATTTTTGTGATTTGCATTTCATTAATTTTTGCTTATGATTATTTCTCTTACATTTTTATTATTTGCATTTATTTTTGCTTATGATTATTTCTTACATATTTTGGGAGTTTCATCTGATTTTTGTTTATGATTATTTCTTATATATTTTTGTGATTTTTTGCAATGTATTTCATTGTTTCATTGAAACTTTAAATGTTTTGAAAGAACACAGTTTTCCCTTATGTTTTAAAACTCAAACTTATTTTAAGTTCTCAGACCTCCATCTCTGTAATGAAACCAGACTACCCCTTAAGAAAATTATGCCCAATATACGATTCACAATTCGTTGGATGGACAAGCTATTTTCTTTTCCATTTATACAGACTGAGCCACAGCAATGCGTGGCAGGATACAGCTAGTAAGAAATTAAATCACTTAAGTTGACTCCACGAGTATCGGAAAAGAGACTAAACAATAGTTCAGATTTGATATTAGCCTCCGTTCCCCAAATTAGTTACTTAAGTTTCTTCATGAAAATGAGATTAATTATTTCAATATCTCAGCATCGGTATTCCTTGAGAATTCGAAGTAATAAGATAGGAAGTAAAAAAAAAAGTAAAAGTTCCTGCGCGTTAAAGCTTACGCTCAATGTAACTATAATGTAGTCTGTATTATTGAGGTCAGATAAAACTAAGATATTTTGAACGTCTAATAATGGCTGCTTTGATAATAATAATGGTTGCTTTATAACTGCTGGAAAAACCAATGAAATCATCTTGATAACTATTACGATCTAACAAAATCAGTCAATATTATTTAGTTCCATAATAAGGATGAGCTGTTGCGTAACAGATTTGGATTTGTGCAGATTACGTTAAGCCATCTTTAAGAAATGAGTAGATCTATTAATCATAATCTGTTTTGGACTTAATTGAATTTCTCATCAAAAGGTGACTAGGGCATTTGTTAAACAATATTGATTAATGTTTACTTTTCTCGTTTCATTCCTAGTTTTATGATTGAAACAAACACAGGTCGCCCATCCGGTATAGTGGTTAGTGACGCTGACTGCTGTGTCGTTGGGCTTGGGTGCGAATCCCGTAGAATACATGCATGTTTGTAAATGTATAGTGCCTTCGCGCCATCAGGGTACTTTAAGTAGCCTTCAAGCCGAAAGTACTCTGGTTAGATCCCTCAGGGGGCTCACCTTCTTTAGGTGAGTACGGGTTTCACGTTCCCGAGGTGCCCTAGTGATCTTTTCCTTCTCCCTAGGGGTTTACTGTATTTGGTAAACACGGGCTTCACGAACACGGGAAAGCCTAGTGATCTTCTCTATTTTCGGCCCTCTTTCTTGCCATTCACATTTCCCTTTTCTTCTTTTCATGTCCAGACCACAGAGACCTACATTGTACAATGAACATTGTCCCAACTTAATTTTTTTTTTCTAGTAAAAATTGATATTTTTTACTGCCGTATTATGGTTTGCATTTTATATTCTGTTCTTTTAATTTGATTTTCTTAAATTTCTTTCAATATTTTGATTTTGTTGCTTCTTTTATGTCCGATTATTGATTTTTTTTGTGTTCAACTTATTATCTTTATTTTTTTCTGCCACGAAGTCCTGTGGCAGACCAGGACTGAGTGGAATGAAGTTGTGTCTGATGGGTTTTCACTATTGGTATGATGACACAACGGACTGCCCTGGGAAAACTGGCACTTAGAGCGGGGTGTTGAACTTCTGAGGACCTTGGACTAGTGAGGTGGGTCTTAGAGGAAGCGGCCATGTAGAGGGTACCGGAGAAAAGCTGAGTTTTGCGTCTCAGGCCGCCAGATAGTACAGGAGCCCGGGACAGCCTAACCAGCATGTCCTGGCTGCTCTATCAGCTGGTGCATAATCCCGCCTGTCTTGTAGCTCCAGGTGGTGCCAGGATGGGGTCCTGCATTTAAGAGCGGGGGCTCTCCCGAGGCCACTACTGGTTGCTGAATCTAGGGCAAGCCCTGCCAAACTGGTCCTCTGAAAATCGAAAGGGATTCTCCTCCTCCTTTCAAAAAAAAAAAAAAAATAATAAATCCAAATAAGGAAAAAACTCAAAACGCATCTATTAAAACCCCCATTCTACCCTACCCAACTCATGAAGATCAGGTCATTGATTCTTTAAATCCATACCCTGATAAAGAACCCGTGTTGCCAGTAGACCTAACGTTAATGAAATTGCTGCTAATTCCAGATTTTTAATATTGTCTTTAACAAACAATGATATGTCGAAAATCGCCTTTCGCTATCCACAAAGCATTAATACGAATAGGTGGTGAACCTAAATCTGTCAAACGCTTACGATCCGGTTATTTACTCATAGAAACAAATACTGCTCTACAGACTAAGTCTTTTTTTTTTGCCAAATTCTTTCTAGATTCTCCAATAACCATAAGTCCGCACAAAACGCTAAATTCCTGCAGAGGTGTAATTTCAGAATCTGATCTGTTGACCATCCCAGATGCAGAAATCCTCGATGGATTTTCTGATAAGGGTGTGATCCAGGTCAGAAGAATAACAATAGAAACAGATAATTTGGTCATTCCAACAAAACACTTGATTCTCACCTTTAATAGACCTAAACTACCCACAACAATTAAAGCCGGATACCTAAACTGTAAGATTCGCCCTTATATTCCGAATCCTCTGCTCTGTTTCAGGTGCCAGAGGTTCGGGCATTCACAAACTTCTTGCCGTGGACAACTGACTTTCTCAGATGTGCGTCTGCTGGACACGCTTCTACAGTCTGTACTCTAGAGCCAAATGCATTAACTGTTCTCAGTCCCATCCATCGAATTCTCATTATGCCCAAATGGAAACTTGAAAAATACAAGAAATCAGAACAAACAATAATATTTTTATATAGAAGCTAAAAATTATTACCTCCTCAGCTACCTCAAACATATGACCAAGCTACTAAACCTTCACCAATATCCGTTACAACGCAGACAGATGAAAACATCACTAAAATAAAATGTCCACCTTTAAAAATTACTTGCACCACTATCATTCAAACAAAGAGAGAGAACACATATTCCTACTGCTGTTACCACATCATCCTCAACCCAAACGCAACTCTTACCCTCCATCTCTTCAAAAACATGTACAACATCGGATCCCTCAGCCACCAACTCCCATGTCTAAGACAAAAGGGAAAATTAAATAACAACCATCTCAATTACATCGTCCCCGAAAAGATAGCAAAACAATAGACTTAAGTATAAAAACCTACACCAAATTTAAAGAAAAATCCTGCCAAAAACACAACCTTAAAAACTGCGAGGGAACAAGATTCCCCAATGATTCAACTCCCGTCTCCAAAAGATCCCGGAGACGGAAAACTTAAAAACCTCGGATGCCATGGACACAGACGCTAATCCTTCGACTCTGATTGCGTCATAGGTCTGGCATCCGAAGAAGATGAGTCTTTTAGAGGCTGATTTTAAAAACTGGCAGATAATCCCTTGAAAGGGCCCATTCCGCCAATTTCGCCCAAAAAATAACTTCCCTGGTTTCTTGAACTGTCGTGGCTATAGATCGCATACAGATGACGTAAAAGACATCATACGTCAGTACCATCCAGTATGCGTAGCACTTCAAGAGACTTTTGAAGTGTTGTCACACAACAAAGATACGTCGGTATGGTTGTGTGCGGAAAGACACGGAGGGACCCTCTGTGTCCGGAGACGTATGTATTTTTACATCCCTCGATGTTCCATCTAGTGCTTTGCCACTCCATACCTCGTTGCAGGCTGTAACCGTGAGAATCCACCCCAAGAGCCTAATCACAGTCTGCTGTCTTTACTTGCCACCAAATACTGTTATCCACCAACATGACTTGAACAACCTTGTTGATCAGTTGCCAGCACCCTTCATCATACTTGGTGACTTCAATGGACATAGCACTCTTTGGGGTAGTGTGAAGACGAACCCTCGTGGCAGACAGATTGAACAGGTGCTTTCTGATCACTGTCTCTGTCTACTTAATCACGAGGAACCAAAGTACTTTCACGAAACCACACGATCCTTTCATACATTAGATTTGGCCATCTGCTCACCATCACTCTTATCTCGTTTAAATTTGTCAGTTGAGAAGGACCTCTATAATAGTGACCACTTCCCCTGTTATCCTTTCTCATGATTCTGATACGGATGGAAAACCTTTCCACCTACATATTCTTATCGTCGTGCAGACTGGGCCCTTTTAACACAGTTGGCTGTGATAACTGATGCAGTGGTCAAGACAGAAAGTTTTGATACAGTTGTACACGAAGTCACCAATGTTTTGATTACTGCTGCTGATTTATCCATACCAAAGTGTTGAAGTCATTCATTCCAACATTACAAACCTTGAGGAATACTGATTGTCAGACAGCGAATAAGAACCAGCGGAAGTTATGGGGAATCGTTCGCAGATATCCCACTACGGAGAACCTCTTGGCGTTCAAAAAAGGCAAAAGCAAATGCTCGCAGATTAAAACGTCAGAGTCAGAGGCGAATCCTGGATCCGATATGTGTCCTCATTAGCTTCATCAAAGTCCAGTAAACAATTATGGACAAAGGTTAAGGCAGCTAACGGGATATATCGGAAATTTCCTTCCCTATTTTACAAACCTCGAACTCTGTCTTTTTTCCCCAGTCGAAATTGCTAACATTCTGGGTGAAACCTTTCAGAGTGTATCGAGTGCAGCCTCTTATAATTCTCGTTTTCTCGAAATTAAGAGGCAAGCAGAACGTACCCCGATTAACTTTTCCACTCGTTCCTTTTTTCTATATAACTGTAATTTTACGATGACTGAGTTAAAAAAGGCACTCTTACAAGCGCATAATACAAGCCCTGACCGGATGGAATCACTTACACGATGCTCCGTCATCTAAATCCAAACTCTCTGGCCAACATTTTTTTTTTTATTCAACAGAGTTTGAAGGAGCATTGCTTTCCCTCCAGCTGAGGGAAGCCATTGTGATTCCAATCTTTAAGCCGGACAAGGGGGCAACAGATCCTCTGATTTACTGTCCCATTGCTCTGACGAGCTGCTTCTGTAAGACCTTTGAACGTATGGTTAATACTGATTAGTGTATGTTTTAGAGAAAGAAAAGTGTACTTCTCTCCTCTACAGAGTTGATTCCGCAAGGGCCGATCCACTCTTGATAACCTTGTTCTTTTAGAATCCCAAATAAGGGATGCCTTTGTTAGAGAAACCACTTGGTTTCTCTTTTCTTTGATATAGAAAAGGCATACAACCGAACTTGGCGTTATGGGATTCTCCGTAATATGTATGATTTTGGATTAAGGGGAAATCTTCCCATTTTTATTTTTAACTTTTTAGCTGTTCGTTATTTTAATGTACGCATTAGTCACTCATCTCTCATAAATTCATGCAAAAAAAAAAAGATCAAGGTGTTCCTCAGGGTAGCGTTTTGAGCGTTACCCTTTTAATATTCATATGAGTAACATACTTCATCAACTTCCACCTTCAGTGAGGAATGCTTTATGTTGACGATCTGCAAGTCTCTTGTCAAGGTTCAGATATGCGACTAATTGAGCGACAGCTGCAAACAACTGTCAATCGATTAGTTCAGTGGTGCGATCAGAATGGACACACGATATCTCCATGCAAGATCAGCTGTGTCCATTTTTGCAGAAAAAGTAACCCCTACACCCAGATCCTTCTATTCATATAGGACATATTCAAATACCTGTAGTCAGTGAGGTGCGCTTCCTCGGAGTAATCTTTGACTCTAAATTGACTTTCCTTCCGCATGCCCTTTACTTGCGGAAGAAGTGTGAACGATCCCTCAACATCTTAAAAGTACTATCAAACACCTTATGGGGAGCGGATAGAGTCTCGTTGCTCCGAATGTACCAATCACTAATACTTTCACGTTTGGACTATGGTTGTGTAGTGTACGGTTCTGCTCGTGCATCTGTATTAAAACGACTGGACACAGTACATTACTCTGCTCTGAGAATCTGCTCTGGTGCCTTCAGAACTTCGCCTGTTACCAGCTTGTATGTGGTATGCCATCAACCACCTTTAGAACTAAGGCGAAGGCAATTAAGTGCAAATTACTTTATTCGTGCCATGTCTGTTCCTTCTCATCCATTAAAACCCTTTGCTCTTGCTATTGGTCTCACCCGACTCTATGAAGCCCGTTCATTTAGCATCAAACCTTTTTCAGAAAGAGCAAAAGGTTGTTCTAAATGACGCCCATTTAAATAATATAAATATCCAGGAAAATAATATCCTTGCTTTTCCACCCTGGGACATCCAAATTTTTAACTATAGTAACCCCCTTTTCGAGCTATGACAAAACAGGCACTGCTGCTATTATTTATCAACAACTATTTTCTTACCATCGCAGTAACTATTCTAAATACATACTAGTCTACACGGACGGATCGAAGACTGTAGGACATGTTGGGTGTGGTGTTGATTTTAATAATACCATTTTAAGTTTTAGCTTACATAATTCCATGTCTGTCTTTAGTGCAGATATAACTGCCATTCTTGTCGCACTTCAGCATATAATAGTTTCTCACCAACTGTCATTTTTGTGTGTACACTGACAGCATGAGTGCTCTAGAGTCATTATACTTTTCAACAGAGCATAGACACCCCAATGTGATAGAAATACTTCTTCATCTGCGAAAACTAGAAAGGAAGGGTTTTGATATAATTTTTTCCTGGGTACCTAGACACGTGGGTATACTTGGTAATGAACAGGCTGATATACCCCTGCACGATCCATGTCTGATCACATGCAGCGGCTTGACTGCTACCAGGATTTAAAAACTTCTACACAGAACTATATCCATCGTGTATGGCAAGAGACTTTGGATCAACAGGTCCTCAACAAACTGCATAGCATTCATCCTTCCACTTCTCATTGGGCCGCACTACCAGTGCGAAGACATGATGTCCGCTTGTCTCGACTTCGCATTGGTCGTACTCGTTTACCATAGGCACCTTCTGTTGGGTGAAAATGCCCCAGAATGTGCCTCGTGTAAAGTTCCATATTCCGTTTATCATTTTTAATAGATTGTCCCGTTTTTAACCATCATCGCATCACCTTTTTTCATACATCTGTTTTAACCTTATCTGACTTGGTGGGAAAACTCCACACCAAAACCTTTTTTGCCTTCCTTTAAAAATTGGTTTTTTACATCTGATTTGACTTTTAAAAATGTTTTAACTTTAACTTTCATTTTTATATATGTGCATGCAAGCATGCATATGTATAAATTTTATTTATTTGTAATTTGTATTGTCCATGTATATTTTCTTAAAATGATTTCTTTAAACAAATGTTTGGCGCAGTATGGCCGAATTCGGCTCTTGCGCCATAAAACTTCAAACTCAACTCAACTCAACCTCTGGTTAGATTGGTGGAAGAAGAAGAGAGGCAGGAGGTCCCTGACCACCCTAAGGTGTTCTCCCTCAAAATTGGGGTGAAACCGAGCTAAATCGTTCTGTCACCTGTATGGTGCTGAAAGCTACGGCTAACGACAGGCGTCACTTAGCCCTTTGCCATGATGAATTTCATGGGCCTTGACCAGGCATTTGTCGATGAAGTGGCGTTAGTAACAACAACAACTACGACAAACACAGTTTATGTTAAATTTTGGTACTTGCAATAGAGTAACTATTTCAGAAAGCTTTGTATGTGTGTGATTAACCTTTACTTTCCGTACATTATTTCTATTTTTATGTTTGAAACAAAGAGTTTATGCATTATTGTATATATGCATTTATTATTGATTTTTTTCAGTCTCTTCCTTTGAGCATTTAATACATGCACGAGGGTTATTGCACTCGACCGGTCCGTCAGTAGATCCGAAAAGTCAGTATGTGTGCACTTACTCCATTCAGTTTTCAAACCCCTTTGAGAAAGGATGCGCTTTCGAATAGTAAAGGGTATCTGAATAGCGATTTGCCTCGAATGTTTAAAGTTTTAATGTGAACTGAACTTTGCATAAGTTCTTGAGCTCATCTGATTCTAAAATTTCAGGGTTTTGAGGGAAGATGGTGTTTAAAACATGTGCATCATTAATATCATTTGGAACATTTTTATTTAAAATCGTAGGCCGTTTTTTTCGGTACAGTTGAATTTGGTTCCAGGGAGTTTGACTTAATTGCATCTCTTAGAGTTCATTTCGATCTCATTCAGAGGCACACTGTACTAAAAATTTACAGGTGATAATCATTTTTAAATTGCGAATGTCAAATTTGGCTTCAATGATGTTAATGCACAATTTAAGAGGGTCCAGCTGTCCATAGGAGCCTATGTTAAATTGTATTATCTTAGGTGTACCTTTTCTCAGAAATACTTCTCATGGGTAAAATTTTTACAATAGGTTATATGTGTACTATCAATAAAATTTTAACCAAGGACACTCAATTATAATTTGGTTTAATATCCCAGTGTTACAAGGTTCTTAATTTTGCTTTATGACTCATATCCAACTGTGTAATAGCCATATTTACCTCTAATTTTAGACTTTGTAACGCCAAAAATGTAGATTTTTGAATGAGACTGACCATATGATGTTATTAACTGACTCACTGAGGTTCTGAGTCGTTCCATGTAAACATTTTCTTAATAACATAGGGTCACCAAGATGTCTAAAAGTTGGCTTCATTTAATTGTACCCACAGGACACAGGGCTCTCGTTTGAAGAGAGACGAAAATAAACAGCCCAAAAGGCAGTTTTCATGCTGTGTAGGTCATTGTTTCTCAAACTGTGGGGCGTACCCCTTGGGGGCGATAACCTTACAAGGGGGCGCGAGCATATCCAAAATAAAAGATTTAAAAAATACATAATTTACTGGAATGAATTAAAACAAAATACTTTCAGACATAATAAAAAATGCACTTTTACTCTGATATAATTTATAGGCGCGCACGCGCGATATTAAGTCATCAAAAATAAAAATGTCTTCAATACCTAATTAGCTATCTTTGATCCTTTAACCAAATAAAAAAACTTTTATTTGATTTGCTGTAATCCCGTGATGAGAGATTTTTTATTACATTTTTTTCTAATCCTAACATACTGCTCTTTCAGAGTGAAAACAAATCCCAGACCCAGAATCGAAAAAATTTAGGAACATAAAAATTCACCACTGTGATTATTTTTGAAATACTGCACATTATAGCTGTAATCTGTTTTTACTGATAATCTGTTTGACCTAAGTAATTGGTACAGTTAGTTATGACCTCTCTCTTATGTTTGTTTCTCATTTAGGGAAGTTGTAAGTAATGTATTTTACTCTGGTGCGCTTTTTTCAATGCAAAGGAGTTTTATGATACATATAAAAATATCTCAAACATATAAAGCTTAACGAAAAACGTATTACACAATTGCTTTTAGCAGCAACATACATATTATTATAATGAATACACTTTTTACCAGAAAGTGGTCGCGCGGGACACACAGAACACGATATCGTTAATTCGGACAAAACTGTTTATTTGTTACCGAAGAAAATTGAAAATTCCTTGAAAGTAGGTAAGTTTACTTTCTCTTAATTAAATTATTCGCTGGAATCACGACTTGTATCGTGTACAATAAAATAATTATAAAGAAAAAGAGGATCGGGGTAACTCAGTAACCCCGCTCGTCCGTATCGAGTGCGTGCCTGCTCCCGGGTTAAAACATGTTGAAGTCTTTTCGCTTTAAATATTAAAAATAAAACAATTATTCTTCATCGGAATTTTATATTATTGTTCATTCTTTAACTTCAATTATAAATGCTAATTCTGTGAGGCTTAAAATTACAATTCGCTTAAAACTAATGAAAATTTGAGCAATCATTTTACGTTTTTGTAAACATTGTCATGCACTTGGCATTACTCTCCTTACAATTCAGCTATTATATCAATAATGTTTTATTTTCTTATAAATGAACTTGTGCAAAGAGCCGCGCACTTCAGCCGGTATACTTTCAATGAATCAGTGCTGCACAGAGTATTTTATAACTAATTAATTAATACTAAATTAAGAATAAGTTTAATAAGTATTAACGACTTCCGTGGGCTTGTCTTGCAAAGCAAAGTTTTTATAGTGAATGCTTATGATTAGAATTTGACCCTCTAAGTTCTTTTTCTATATTTAGCTGATATCTATATTTTGTCTTCTAAGCAGCCACTGCATTTTTGCAATTTGTTCAATTTAAAAATTAGAGAAAGGAAAAAATAACATAATAATTATCCTATTACTTAATTTATTTTTGATTAAAAGTAACGTATACAAAATTTAATACTTATGTTATTAATTTGTATGATTTATAATTAAGATCGCCTATTGTAGCTTTAGCGTCAAAGTGCATTATTATTTCATTCAGTACATTATTAATGTATAAGGGGCGCGATAAAAATTGTGATTGAAAATGGGGGCGCCAGTATTGAAAGTTTGAGAAGCACTGGTGTAGGTCATTTATTTATTTCGAATAGACATATTATAATATGTTTGAATGTTTAGGTTACGACTACTTTGACTTCCATCAGTTCTTTTTTTTTTTCCCTCTGTTTTTGCTGCGCTTTTAAAATCCAAAAGACTTGTACGTATAAGCTTTTGGATATGCCTAGTTTACTCTAATTTTTCCGCTTGAGCTTTATATGGATTCGAGTTTATCAGAAAGGATTATCTTCATTTAAAAAATAAATAAAAATACTTCTAAAATTTGTATATTGTCATATCATGTATCATTTTAAGAAGAAGTATTTGAACTTTTATAAAATATAAAAAAGGGAAAATCGATAATTTTTTTGAAAATTCATGTGCTAGACCCTTTAATAAGTCTTCAACATCTGAAGTGCAGCCTCGCGAAACAAGAACAGTAACAGTTATTTAAAAGTGTGAATCTTGACTCAAACTTATCTGAATTTTTCATCCAAAACATAAGGTAGAAGGGAGTATATATATATATATTTTCGTGAATATAAAATTAATTTTAGTGTCATTTATTATCTTCCATAACCCATAAAGTGTTCTATTTACATTGAAGACATGCAAAATTCATACGAGGTAAAAGTCAATGACAAGTTCAACGGGCAGTGGACAAAATTTCAAATCGGAGTAATAAAATTATTTTAACTATTCCCTGAACAAAAATACATTTCTGAAGACTTAGGAGACTTCAACGTGACCCAAAAATGCATTGCAATAATATTTTAGTCATTCAACTTTATGCTTCTTAAGAATCGATTTTCATAAAAGTTCTCGGTATGAAAATATTATGAGGAGGGAAATTTTTTTTAAAAAAATACACTAAACATAATGCATTACGTGCCCTTCTGCGCATGTAACGTATATTTCAAAGAAAGAAGGAAGGGTTTGTACTTATCCTTCGTTTTTAAAATTGTGATCGTTCTTTTTCTTACCGAAATCAGACCAAAAATGATAACATAATCGAAAAGATCACTTTTATTGCCCCGATACGGTTTGATTTTTTTTTTTTTTACAAAACGGTATTTATTTTACGATTTTTTTCCAAAATGAGACAATATCGATGCGTTTTTATAAAAAGAATCTTTTCAATCATTCTGTACGGACTTCTTATCATTGTAATGAATCAATATTTTATACTAAAAAAGTCCATACTTTGGTCATTTACAATCAGTGATTCAAAATATAAAATGCTAAAAACTTTTTTTTTTTTTGCGATTTTTCAAAAACTTATCAAAATTCTAATTAACTATTTAATAACTTCATCATTTATAAAAATAATCACACGAAACCTTTTATCTGTTTGTCAAACATTATTATCCGTGTTTCGTCCAGAGATTGAAATAATTTCTTAAAAATTACGGATTTTAAAGAATTGTCTGTGTTTTTCATCTAATACCCTTTTTACAAGAACTCGTTTACGCAGAATTTATTTTCTTTGTCTTTTTGTTTAAAAATTACCGCTGTTTGTTATCGATGTTAGAAATTTGTAAAGTATAATTTAAAAACTAAGCCCTAAAAAAAAAAAAATTTTAACTTTTAATAAAATTCACAAACAACGTTTTCTGTTGTTTCGTCTACTGCAGTGCTTCTCAAAGTTTTAATATTCGCGACCCATTACTCAATCAAAATCTTCATCGCACCCTCCCCTCTTCATACACTAAAAATGTATTGAAATCAATAATACTATATTTTAAAGCTAAAACTGCGATACGAATTTAAACTCTTAAGTATCACCAGCGTATATAAATGTTTCACTCAAGTGCGCTAATTGCAGCGGACGTATATATACGCCTTTTCGAAGTACTAACTTTTCTGTGCACTGTTAAAATTATTCCGAAAGCTTTGGAATTGAACAAAAGGACCTTGACACACTGTTTGCGCTGAATTTACTCATTTCAGAGGCTCAGAAAAGAATAAATAAAAGCAATAAAAAGAATGATTTTATTTATTGATTTTCTTCCCGTAAGTCAGTGCTTCTCAAACTTCCAATACTGGCGCGCCCCTTTTTAAACACGATTTTTATCGTGCCCCCTTACACATTAATAATATACTGAATGCAATAATAATGCACTTTGACGCAAAAGCAGCAATTTTTATTATAAAACGTGCAAATTCATGACATAAATATTAAATTTTGTACATGTTACTTTTAAGCAAAAAAAAAAAGTAATAGCATAATTATTATGTTATTTTTCCTTTCTCTAATTTTTAAATTGGAACATATTGCAAAATGCAGTGGTTGCTTAGAAGAAAATATATATATATGTAAGCCAAATATAGAAAAAGCACTCAGAGGGTCAATTTCCAATCATAAGCATTCCTTTGAAAAACTTTGCTCTTCAAGACAAGCCCATGTTAGTCGCTAATACTTAATAAACTTGTTATTAATTTAGTATTAATTAATTAGTTATAAAATAATCTGTGAAGCACTGATACATTAAAAGTATACCGGCTGAAGTAGCCACTCTTTGCACGAGTTCATTTATAAGAAAATAAAACACTATTGAGATATAATCGCTTAATTGTAAGGAGAGTAAAGCCAAGTGCGCGACAATGTTTACAAAAATGTAAAAGGATTTTTAAATGAGTGCTCAGATCATAATTAGTTTTAAGCGAACTGAATTTTAAGCCCCACAGAGTTAGCATTTAGAATTGATGTTGAATAATGAACAACAAAACAAATTCTGATAAAGAATAATTGTATTATTTTTAATATTTAAAGCGAAAAGACTTCAACATGTTTTAACCCTGGAGCGGGCACGCACTGTATACTAATGATCGAGCGGGGTTAATGAGTCGCCCCAATCTTTTTTTTTTTATAATTATTTTTAGAGTACATTATAAAAATCGTAATTACAGTGAACAATTTAATAAAGAGAAAATATACTTATCTACTTTCAAGGACACATAAAAATATTTCGGAAAAAAAGTTATCACCCAGGAACTCATTCAAAACAAGTACCTTAAGATTGTAAAAAAAAAAAAAAAAAAAAACGTTTGTCACTCCCAAAAAGAAGGAGATATGTGACAAATATATTTTAGTTCACATTAAGACTGTCAAACAGGAGGATAGTACCAGGGCCATTGGTAACAATTGAACAGTTTCGCCAGAATTACCGATTCCGTGCACTCTGTGCTCAGCGTGACCGCTCCCGAATTAAAAATGTATTTATTACAACATGGATGTTCTAAAAAAAATATGTAAAAGGTTTTTCGTTATCATAAAAATATTTTACAAGGAAGAAAGCACAACAGAAATAGTTTATTTACAACTTCCTAAATGAAAAAAAAAACAAATACATAAGAGCAGGGTCGTAACTAACTGTACAAGTAAGTTCGAAGGTCAAACCGCAGTAAATACATTCTGCTGCCTACAGCTGATGGCAATAATACAACAGTGATGAATTTTTTATCTTCCTAAATTTTTTTTTTTTTTTTTGATTATGGGTCTGGGTTTGTTTTTCTCACGCAATAAAAATCTATCATCATGGAATTACAGCAAATCAAATAAAATGTGTTTTATTTGGTTATAGTATCAAAAAAAAAAGATATATAATGAGGTTTTGAAGTAAAAGCTTTTATTTTTCATGACGTAATATCGCAGATGATATATATAAATTATATCAGTGTAAATGTGTATTTTTTATTATGTCAGAAAGTATTTTGTTTTACTTCATTCCAGTAAATAAATTTTTTTTAATCTTTTATTTTCGATATGCTCGCGCCCCAGGGGTGCGCCCCACAGTTTGAGAAACACTGCCGTAAGTTTTAATTGGTAGTTAAGGCCTTTATTATAAACCATACGAATTATCAAGATGAGTGTTATATATTTTGCATACAATTTTATATAAGACAATCCCATGCGTCACTAGTAATTATTAAACTTCTTATTAACTTAGTATTGATAAATTAATTATAAAATACATTGGGTAGCACTGATATATTTATAAACGTAATACTCAGTGTAAATGTGTATTTTATTTTTTATGTCAGAATCTATTTTGTTTGTTTACTTTCATTAAATTAATAATTTTTTAAAAATAATCTTTTTGCTTTTGACTTTTCAATGTACTCGCGCACCCCTCGTAGAGTTGTCACGACCTCCAAGCGAGGGGTGCCCCACAGTTTGAGAAACGCTGGTCTACTGGCGTCATAGGCATCGAAAACCGATTTTTGAGCAAAACGACTTTCTCGCGAATAATGACTTATACTCCGTTCCACCTTAACTTGCAGTCCAAATCACATCTGCTGCTGGCTTACACAAGTAGATGAGAGAGACTATAACAAGTGAAAATCACCAAATTTGGAGAGTAAAAAATTCGTTTGAACAATTTATTTTTGTTTCATTATGGAAGAGAAAATAAATTTTTGAAAACAATTGAAGGAAGTAATGGAAAGAACCAATTATTGAAGCGTTTCTATAATTTCGAATGTTTTTCTTATATGGTGAATGTAAATAATGAGAGAGAGAGAGAGAGAGAGAAAGAGAGAGAGAGAGAAAGAGAGAGAGAGAGGAGAAGATTTAAAATCCATTTTATGATTTTAAATTCTGAGGGCCTTTATTTTTATATGTATATAAAATAGTGAATGTGAACTTAAGCATACACAGAAGGTGGTTCTAAACTACTGAAGAAACAGTATCATGTACTTCCACTCATACTTGGCAGAAGTATTGTATGATACTGATTTCAATAAAGGTGAAGGGGATTGATATTAGTACAATCAAAATGAGAGTTTAATTTGGATTTAGTTTCTGGAACAGCGCTGGGGTGACTAGGTATGGACCAACCATTGATGCTTCGATTTCCCGACTCGTAAATCTATCGACACGTTCACGTATCATACTTCAGTTACCACAAGCCTCTTGTCAAAGTGATAAATAATGGCGAGAGTGTTATTGTAAATAGACTCAAAGTGATAAATAATGGCGAGAGTGTTACTGTAAATAGACTCAAAGTGATATTAATAATGAATTAAATCAACCATCTTAACAATGTACTTATGAACTATAAATAACATAAATTTATGTTACATAATTGATGTATATTATTGTACCGAATCAGCATGAAAATGTGAATAGAATAAAGGAAATACATGAGGGGTTTCAGTATTATATCAGATACATTTATTTGCCCTTTTTTACCTACTATATAATCAAAGACAACTGTACTTAAGAAAAAACTCCAATCGTACGTGGTGGCTAAGGTAGCCGAGTGGTATAGGTATTGGATCGTGGTTTGCCTTGTCACGAGCTCGAGCCCCGCACCACTAAAGAGCCACCGTGTAGGGCAGCGATGCACGTTAAATCTGTCGAGAGCTGAAACGTCCTCCCGTTGGTGTGGGTGTGGTAGTTAGGAGAGGGGAGCTAACTCAGGTGCCATCTACGTCACTTGACCATGGTTCAAAATTACGTGGTCCGTCGCTAAAAGCTCTCGTGTAGCTGAACAGTGCGACGTTAATATTCAATCAATCAATCAACCAATCGTACGTGGGGGAGCCAAGTCACAGTTTTTTTTTTTTGTTGTAGAAACTGAAATGTTAGCTTTAATTTTGTAAAAAGATAAGTTTTCAGTCTATCTCATAGTTTAAAACTGCGAAAATGCTTTGAAAAATCAATTGACATTTAAATATATTTACGAAATGTGTTATGGTATTGACTTGAAATGCTGATATAGGGTTAAGGTGCATGTAGATATTTATGGATCAATCAGATCAAGTGCTCATCGCCTAAGTATAATTTACGAAGCATGCACGCCAAGTAATCGTATCAATGGCAGTTGTTTTTCACACGTATTTCTATGAATGCAAACTAACATCTAACCATTTAGATACTTTTTGTATTACTAAATATAATGCTGTGTTATATGTTTATTTATAAATCATTTCAATTACAAAAAACTACAAAATGTTCATAAAAAATTATATTATATCATTATATATATATATATATATATATATATATATATATATATATATATATATATATATATATATATATATATATATATATATATATATATATATATACTATCTGGTATACCCGTTCTTCGCACGGGTGAACTGAAAAGTTAAACAACACAGATTGAAGGATAAAGAAGTTTTTAATGAGTTAATTTTAAGTAAATTGCAAATTAAACAAAAAAAGCTTTTCACATATCTCAGCTGAAAAAAAAAAAAGAAAGAAAAATTCCTTTGTTAAATTTTAAGTCTGTAGATCTAATAGCTGACAAAAATGGTTTTTTTTTATATTTATAACTCCCCGTAAAACTCTTGAGGGTTGATTTTTTGAAAATACCTCCCTAAGCTGATCTCTGCTCAGCAAAAGTAACACATTGTTAAAAGTTTTCTGACGCTTAAAATATTGTAAAAAATTTATAACTGAAAGTGTCATACATTAATATAACTTTCTGTTGAATTTATTTTATGTTAAAATTGTAATACTCGCTAGCAACGCCGTTTCCTAAATAACAATGGTGATTCAATGGAAAAAATAGCGAAATGTTGACAATAGAGTCAAGTTGGCAAATGTCTAGCTACTTTCATAGCTCAAACTTTATTAGAGACCCGCCGTGTAGGGGCGCGATGCACGTTAATGCTTTATCTAGGGCATTATGATTTACTGCAATTTTTTCATGCAATATTTTTTAGGTCACTACATTGAAAATTAAAGGACATACATAAACAAAATACTTTATTTAGGAAATTTAATCGGTTAGAGCTAATAAATTAATTAAAGATATCCCACTGTAAATTTAATTATAGACACAGTTCACTTAAAAATAAATAGTTAAATCGTTTTCTAAGGTCTCCATAAACATAAAAAAACATAAGACACTTAAATTTTGACATTATAACTATTTTTGGGGGACAAAAATGATAATCTTTGCAATCCGCTGAAAACGCTGGCAACTGAAAAATGTAATATCTGCTACAAAACTATTTGCCTTCCCGCTAAAATACTCATCATAGAACCCGTGCCGTCATATATCTTGAAGAGTGGATTTCAAAGAATATTCCAGCTAAGCATTGGTAGAATATTCCTGCTAAATTGGTGTGGCGTGGTAGTTAGGAGAAGGGGGTGCCAGCTCAGGTGTTGTCCACGTCACTTGACCATGGTTCAAAATTATGTGGTCCGTTGCAAAAAGCCCTCATGTAGCTGAACAGTGCGACGTTAATATTCACTGACTGAAAAATACAGTATAGTAGTTATAACTATTTTTTTACTTAAAAATGCAATATCTGCCTATTCAATTAAAATTATAGCATTATAATTCATTACTAACCACACAAACAAATTTTGAAAATTTGTCCAAATGATGTAGTGTGAAAGAGAAAGTTTATTCAGACAGACAACAAATGCGTCTTATATGCATATAGATTTGTTTGAATTCTTGTGTATTATTACTTTTGTAAGCTTCATGACATACTTTATGGTGTACCAGTATTTTAAAGCTGACAGAGCAACAGCAACATTTAGCTGGGTATAGCTAGTTATAACATAAAATTAAATCTTAAAAGATATTAAAAATAAAAGACGACTCAATATTTTGAATAAATCAGTATAAACATTTTCATACAAACATAATATATATATATATATATATATATATATATATATATATATATATATATATATATATATACATATATATATATATATTGTAAAATATTTATTTTGCTATTTGCATTTCAGACAGACATCAAACAAAATTTTAAAAATTGTCAAAAACAGAAAAAAACATATTTAAGAAAAATACCACTGATTAATTTTGCCAAAATAATCGCAATGTGCAAAAAAAATATTTGCAGTACATAATAAGCAGAAAAAATGTAAGTACTAAAATATAGAAAAAAAAAAAATTATATATTGAATTAATTAAGGATTACTGGAGAGAAAGATAAAACAGGCTAAGATAATACTCATAATATTAATTTCATATTGGTTGGCTATTTCATTTTTGGCATGATTTTGAAATCACGCCAAATTGGTATGTTGCGGCCAGTCTAATGTTAAAGTAATGAACAGAATTAGAGGTACTTATGTATTATTGCAAACTATTGGTGACATTATACAAAATGAAGCACATGATTGCTAATTCAACTCACACAAAGTTGGAATTGCCACAGTTGCGAGTTGTCTTGAACGTTGCCGATTGTGCAATAATACGCAAGTACCACAAAAATTATCCAAAGTATATATATATATATATATATATATATATATATATCCCGAGCATAAAAATAAATTGAAAAATGACGTACAATACTAACATTAACCGACATAAAAAGAACTAAACTAACTTTAACAATGCAAAAGCATAATTTGAAAAAATAAGGTACTTACATATAAATGAAGTGAAGTGAATGTGGAGTTTAGTGGCGCAAGGGCCAAATTTTGGCCAAGCTGCGCCAAACACTTGTACTTACATATAACCGCAACTTATTGGCGATATATGAAACGAAGCACACGACTCAAAATTCAACATATATATATGACATGTAAAATCGGGGTGGCCAACTTGGTAAGTTATTTTGAATGTTGGCGATTGTCAGGATAGTACATAAGTTCCAAAAATATATTATCTTATGACCACCTGCTTCCTCAACAGGTATTTAAGCCATTTGCCTGTTTTGCTCATTCTCTGATGCCTATTCCAGTTTGATATGTAATTACTACCAACACTGCTTTTGCTTGGGCAGTATGATTTTCTGCATGGCAATTTTATGCACTGAAGCCAATAGTTTACCCTTAAAGGTTAAAATAAAGACACATGAAATTACAAAGAACCATATTATTGTATCAAGTGTAGTATGGGGGCTACTTGGCGCAGTACTTTATTTTGGTTACTAAAAGTGGTCTCGAAGGTACTTTTTCGGTATCATTTATTTTAGAATGAATTGATACCTCACCATGATATTTAGATAAAATTCGAAGGAAAATCGCCACATCCAAAGTGCCCCCTCATACTACATTTGAACCAAACTGAAATATAACCCTTATCAATGAGAAGTTTTAGTTTGTCAAAATTATAATCTTCGCATTCTAAAGAAATAAATAAATAAGTTGTAATTTGTAAGCAAAATCCCACCACATAAACATCCCGTGATAATACCTAATGTTAACAAAAACAACAAAACAAAGTTTTAGTTGCTGAAAGAATAATCCTTAAAAAATATTTTTCGAAAAATAATCCTAATTAAATATCAAAGAAAAGAAAAATTGAATAAATATTCCAACCGATAAACAAAGCTACAGTAAAAATATGTAATAATCTTGAAAACTGCATGTAAAGTATAAATTGTCCACTTAGTGAGAAACGTGACTATATATGACGTCATAACACTGAAATCACTTAAATATTAAATTTTAAAAAATTGGAAGGAATTAGGAACGCCAAACCTATTTAAGAACCTTTCTCGTGTAATTTTGTGTACGTGTACGAAATTTCACGTTATTTGGGTGTCTGGATCTCGAGTTATGAGGGAACAGACAAACAGAC
>BMAU01002141.1:0-10363 GCA_019973935.1 Trichonephila clavipes
TCTGGTCTCCTTTCTGCGAAATTTCTGTAACTTTTAAATTGAAAGATCATTTTTAAAAAACCGACGCTTTGAAGCTGGACAGCCAACTTATCGACGATTCGGTGACCAAGCCTATAACTTTCTTTTTCCACCCTAGAAACTTACCAAAGTGACCCATTTAACCCGAAATTTTACCAGAAATCTAAATCTGGTCTCCGATTTAAGAAATTCCGGTAACTTTTTTTTTTAAATTGAAAGATAATTTTTAAAAAACCGACGCTTTGACGCTGGACAGCCACTTTACCGACGATTCGGTGACCAAGCCAATAACTTTATTTTTAAGCCATAGAAACTTACCAAAGTGACCCATTTAACCCGAAATTTTAGCAGAAGTCTAAATCTGGTCTCCGTTTTGTGAAATTCCTGTAACTTTTTTTTAAATTGAAAGATCATCTTTAAAAAACCGACGCTTTGAAGCTGGACAGCCAACTTATCGACGATTCGGTGACCAAGCCTATAACTTTCTTTTTCCACCCTAGAAACTTACCAAAGTGACCCATTTTACCCGAAATTTTACCAGAAATCTAAATCTGGTCTCCGATTTGCGAAATTCCGGTAACTTTTTTTAAATTGAAAGATCATCTTTAAAAAACCGACGCTTTGAAGCTGGACAGCCACTTTACCGACGATTCGGTGATCAAGCCTATAACTTTCTTTTTCCACCCTAGAAACTTACCAAAGTGACCCATTTAACCCGAAATTTCACCAGAAATCTAAATCTGGTCTCCGTTTTGTGAAATTCCTGTCACTTTTTTAAAATTGAAAGATCATCTTTAAAAAAACCGACGCTTTGAAGCTGGACAGCCAACTTATCGACGATTCGGTGACCAAGCCTATAACTTTCTTTTTCCACCCTAGAAACTTACCAAAGTGACCCATTTAACCCGAAATTTTACCAGAAATCTAAATCTGGTCTCCGTTTTGCAAAATTCTTATAACTTTTTTTTAAAATTGAAAGATCATTTTTAAAAAAACCGACGCTTTGACGCTGGACAGCCACTTTACCGACGATTCGGTGACCAAGACAATCACTTTTTTATTAGCCTTAGAAACTTACCAAAGTGACCCATTTAACCCGAAATTTTAGCAGAAATCTAAATCTGGTCTCCGTTTTGTGAAATTCTTGTAACTTTTTTTTTAAATTGAAAGATCATCTTTAAAAAACCGACGCTTTGACGCTGGACAGCCACTTTAACGACGATTCGGTGACCAAGCCAATAACTTTTTTTTTAGCCTTAGAAACTTACCAAAGTGACCCATTTAACTCGAAATTTTAGCAGAAATCTAAATCTGGTCTCCGTTTTGTGAAATTCCTGTAACTTTTTTTTAAAATTGAAAGATCATCTTTAAAAAAACCGACGCTTTGAAGCTGGACAGCCAACTTATCGACGATTCGGTGACCAAGCCTATAACTTTTTTTCCACCCTAGAAACTTACCAAAGTGACCCATTTAACCCGAAATTTTACCAGAAATCTAAATCTGGTCTCTGATTTGCGAAATTCCGGTAACTTTTTTTTAAATTGAAAGATCATCTTTAAAAACCCGACGCTTTGAAGCTGAGCCAACTTATCGTCGATTGGGTGACCAAGCCAATAACTTTTGTTTCCACCCTGAAACTTACCAAAGTGACCCATTTAACTCGAAATTTTAGCAGAAATCTAAATCTGGTCTCCGTTTTGTGAAATTCCTGTAACTTTTTTTTTTTAAATTGAAAGATCATCTTTAAAAAAACCGACGCTTTGAAGCTGGACAGCCAACTTATCGACGATTCGGTGACCAAGCCTATAACTTTCTTTTTCCACCCTAGAAACTTACCAAAGTGACCCATTTTACCCGAAATTTTACCAGAAATCTAAATCTGGTCTCCGATTTGCGAAATTCCGGTAACTTTTTTTAAATTGAAAGATCATCTTTAAAAAAACCGACGCTTTGACGCTGGACAGCCACTTTACCGACGATTCAGTGATCAAGCCTATAACTTTCTTTTTCCACCCTAGAAACTTACCAAAGTGACCCATTTAACCCGAAATTTCACCAGAAATCTAAATCTGGTCTCCGTTTTGTGAAATTCCTGTTTTTTTTTTTTTTAAAATTGAAAGATCATCTTTAAAAAAACCGACGCTTTGAAGCTGGACAGCCAACTTATCGACGATTCGGTGACCAAGCCTATAACTTTCTTTTTCCACCCTAGAAACTTACCAAAGTGACCCATTTAACCCGAAATTTTACCAGAAATCTAAATCTGGTCTCCGTTTTGCAAAATTCTTATTTCTTTTTTAAAAATTGAAAGATCATTTTTAAAAAAACCGACGCTTTGACGCTGGACAGCCACTTTACCGACGATTCGGTGACCAAGACAATCACTTTTTTTTATTAGCCTTAGAATCTTACCAAAGTGACCCATTTAACCCGAAATTTTAGCAGAAATCTAAATCTGGTCTCCGTTTTGTGAAATTCTTGTAACTTTTTTTTAAATTGAAAGATCATCTTTAAAAAAACCGACGCTTTGACGCTGGACAGCCACTTTAACGACGATTCGGTGACCAAGCCAATAACTTTTTTTTTTTTAGCCTTAGAAACTTACCAAAGTGACCCATTTAACTCGAAATTTTAGCAGAAATCTAAATCTGGTCTCCGTTTTGTGAAATTCCTGTAAATTTTTTTTTAAATTGAAAGATCATCTTTAAAAAAACCGACGCTTTGAAGCTGGACAGCCAACTTATCGACGATTCGGTGACCAAGCCTATAACTTTCTTTTTCCACCCTAGAAACTTACCAAAGTGACCCATTTTACCCGAAATTTTACCAGAAATCTAAATCTGGTCTCTGATTTGCGAAATTCCGGTAACTTTTTTTAAATTGAAAGATCATCTTTAAAAACCCGACGCTTTGAAGCTGTGCCAACTTATCGTCGATTGGGTGACCAAGCCAATAACTTTTGTTTCCACCCTAGAAACTTACCAAAGTGACCCATTTTACTCGAAATTTTACCAGAAATCTAAATCTGGTCTCCGATTTGCGAAATTCCGGTAACTTTTTTTTTTAAATTGAAAGATCATTTTTAAAAAAACCGACGCTTTGACGCTGGACAGCCACTTTACCGACGATGCGGTGGCCAAGCCATTAACTTTTTTTTTTTAGAGTTAGAAACTTACCAAAGTGACCCATTTAACCCGAAATTTTAGCAGAAATCTAAATCTGGTCTCCGTTTTGTGAAATTCCTGTAACTTTTTTTTTTTAAATTGAAAGATCATGTTTAAAAAACCGACGCTTTGAAGCTGGACAGCCAACTTATCGACGATTTGGTGATCAAGCCTATAACTTCCTTTTTCCACCCTAGAAACTTACCAAGGTGACCCATTTAAACCGAAATTTCACCAGAAATCTAAATCTGGTCTCCGATTTTCGAAATTCCTGTAACTTTTTTTTTTTTAAATTGAAAGATCATCTTTAAAAAACCCGACGCTTTGAAGCTGAGCTAACTTATCGACGATTGGGTGACCAAGCCAATAACTTTTTCTTTCCACCCTAGAAACTTACCAAAGTGACCCATTTAACTCGAAATTTTACCAGAAATCTAAATCTGGTCTCCGTTTTGCGAAATTCCTGTAACTTTTTTTTAAATTGAAAGATCATTTTTAGCAGAAATCTAAAAAAAACCGACGCTTTGAAGCTGGACAGCCAACTTATCGACGATTTGGTGATCAAGCCTATAACTTCCTTTTTCCACCCTAGAAACTTACCAAGGTGACCCATTTAAACCGAAATTTCACCAGAAATCTAAATCTGGTCTCCGATTTTCGAAATTCCTGTAACTTTTTTTTTTAAATTGAAAGATCATCTTTAAAAAACCCGACGCTTTGAAGCTGAGCTAACTTATCGACGATTGGGTGACCAAGCCAATAACTTTTTCTTTCCACCCTAGAAACTTACCAAAGTGACCCATTTAACTCGAAATTTCACCAGAAATCTAAATCTGGTCTCCGATTTGCGAAATTCCGGTATCTTTTTTTTTAATTGAAAGATTATCTTTACAAAAACCAACGCTTTGACGCTGGACAGCCAACTTACTGACCGATTTTTAAACACTGCGTGTCATTCGAACGGGAATTTGTTCCCAAACCAGATGACAATTAAAACATTACTCTATGATTAATAGATCTCGAATTATTGCACTTACACAATGCGTTTTAATGAAATTTATAAGAAAAACTCCCAAAAAGAAAGTAAAAATTTTTTAATTATTGTAGGAACTCTTTTTAAACGCTCTTCTTTCAAATGGGCTTAATTGTAACGTATATCTGATTTCCGTGATTTTGGGTCTTTTTTTTGTCCTCCTCCAATTCTTACCAAACTTAGTTTTTCTTAAGTAGAATTCAACGCTGATCACGAATATGTATGGCGCTTGATGAAATTCCAATTCGTTCAAAAGTTATTCAAGACCGTTTGTTTGAAATTCGTCCCTTTTATTTCAATAGTCGTGTATTTGGGTCAATTTTTTCTTTCCCCAAATCTTACCAAACTTAGTTTTCCTTGCGTAGAATTCAACGCTGTTCACGAATATGTGTGGCGTTTGTCGAAATTCCAATTCGTTCTAAAGATATTCACAACCGTTTTTTTGAAATTCTTCCCTTTTTATTTCAATAGTCTGATTCGGTTACCAAGCCAATCACTTTTTTTTTAGCCTTAGAAACTTACCAAAATGACCCATTTAACCCGAAATTTTAGCAGAAATCTAAATCTGGTCTCCGTTTTGTGAAATTCCTGTAACTTTTTTTTTTTTAAAATTGAAAGATCATTTTTAAAAACCGACGCTTTGACGCTGGACAGCCACTTTACCGACGATTCGGTTACCAAGACAATCACTTTTTTTTTAGCCTTAGAAACTTACCAAAGTGACCCATTTAACCCGAAATTTTAGCAGAAATCTAAATCTGGTCTTCTTTGCGAAATTTCTCTAACTTTTTTTTTAAATTGAAAGATCATCTTTAAAAAAACCCGACGCTTTGAAGCTGAGCTAACTTATCGACGATTGGGTGACCAAGCCAATAACTTTTTCTTTCCACCCTAGAAACTTACCAAAGTGACCCATTTAACTCGAAATTTTAGCAGAAATCTAAATCTGGTCTCCGTTTTGTGAAATTCCTGTAACTTTTTTTTTAAATTGAAAGATCATGTTTAAAAAAACCGACGCTTTGAAGCTGGACAGCCAACTTATCGACGATTTGGTGATCAAGCCTATAACTTTTTTTTCCACCCTAGAAACTTACCAAGGTGACCCATTTAAACCGAAATTTCACCAGAAATCTAAATCTGGTCTCCGATTTTCGAAATTCCTGTAACTTTTTTTTTTTTTTAAATTGAAAGATCATCTTTAAAAAACCCGACGCTTTGAAGCTGAGCTAACTTATCGACGATTGGGTGACCAAGCCAATAACTTTTTCTTTCCACCCTAGAAACTTACCAAAGTGACCCATTTAACCCGAAATTTCACCAGAAATCTAAATCTGGTCTCCGATTTGCGAAATTCCGGTAACTTTTTTTTAATTGAAAGATCATCTTTACAAAAACCAACGCTTTGACGCTGGACAGCCAACTTACTGACCGATTTTTAAACACTGCGTGTCATTCGAACGGGAATTTGTTCCCAAACCAGATGACTATTAAAACTTTACTCTATGATTAATAGATCTCGAATTATTGCACTTAGACAATGCGTTTTTATGAAATTTATAAGAAAAACACCCAAAAAGAAAGTAAAAAATTTTTAACTATTGTAGGAACCCTTTTTAAACGCTCTTCTTTCAAATGGGCTTAATTGTAACGTATATCTGATTTCCGTGATTTTGGGTTTTTTTTTGTCCTCCTCCAATTCTTACCAAACTTAGTTTTTCTTAAGTAGAATTCAACGCTGATCACGAATATGTATGGCGCTTGATTCCAATTCGTTCAAAAGTTATTCAAGACCGTTTGTTTGAAATTCGCCTTTTAAACGAATCTTCAAGTCGTGTATTTGGGTCAATTTTTTTTCCCCCAAATTACCAAAACGCTCAACGATCACGAATATGTATGGCGCTTGATGAAATTCCAATTCGTTCAAAAGTTATTCAAGACCGTTTGTTTGAAATTCGTCCCTTTTATTTCAATAGTCGTGTATTTGGGTCAATTTTTTCTTTCCCCAAATCTTACCAAACTTAGTTTTCCTTGCGTAGAATTCAACGCTGGTCACGAATATGTGTGGCGTTTGTCGAAATTCCAACTTTTTTTTTTCGTTCTAAAGATATTTTTAAAACAACCGTTTTTTGAAATTCTTCCCTTTTTATTTCAATAGTCTGATTCGGTTACCAAGCCAATCATTTTTTTTTTTTTATCCTTAGAAACTTACCAAAATGACCCATTTAACCCGAAATTTTAGCAGAAATCTAAATCTGGTCTCCGTTTTGTGAAATTCTGTAACTTTTTTTTTTTAAAATTGAAAGATCATTTTTAAAAAAACCGACGCTTTGACGCTGGACAGCCACTTTACCGACGATTCGGTGACCAAGACAATCACTTTTTTTTCCACCCTAGAAACTTACCAAAGTGACCCAATTAACCCGAAGTTTTAGCAGAAATCTAAATCTGGTCTCCGTTTTGCGAAATTCCTGTAACTTTTTTTTTTAAATTGAAAGATCATCTTTAAAAAAACCGACGCTTTGAAGCTGGACAGCCAACTTATCGACGATTCGCTGACCAAACCTATAATTTTTTTTTCCACCCTAGAAACTTACCAAAGTGACCCATTTAACTCGAAATTTTAGCAGAAATCTAAATCTGGTCTCCGTTTTGTGAAATTCCTGTAAGTTTTTTTTTAAATTGAAAGATCATTTTAAAAAACCGACGCTTTGAAGCTGGACAGCCAACTTATCGACGATTCGGTGATCAAGCCTATAACTTTCTTTTTCCACCCTAGAAACTTACCAAAGTGACCCATTTAACCCGAAATTTTACCAGAAATCTAAATCTGGTCTCCGTTTTGTGAAATTCCTGTAACTTTTTTTTTAAATTGAAAGATCATCTTTAAAAAACCGACGCTTTGAAGCTGGACAGCCAACTTATCGACGATTCGGTGACCAAGCCTATAACTTTTTTTTTCCACCCTAGAAACTTACCAAAGTGACCCATTTAACCCGAAATTTTACCAGAAATCTAAATCTGGTCTCCGATTTGTGAAATTCCGGTAACTTTTTTTTTAAATTGAAAGATAATTTTTAAAAAAACCGACGCTTTGACGCTGGACAGCCACTTTACCGACGATTCGGTGACCAAGCCAATAACTTTTTTTTAGCCTTAGAAACTTACCAAAGTGACCCATTTAACTCGAAATTTTAGCAGAAATCTAAATCTGGTCTCCGTTTTGTGAAATTCCTGTAACTTTTTTTTTAAATTGAAAGATCATCTTTAAAAAAACCGACGCTTTGAAGCTGGACAGCCAACTTATCGACGATTCGGTGACCAAGCCTATAACTTTCTTTTTCCACCCTAGAAACTTACCAAAGTGACCCATTTAACCCGAAATTTTACCAGAAATCTAAATCTGGTCTCTGATTTTGCGAAATTCCGGTAACTTTTTTTTTTAAATTGAAAGATCATCTTTAAAAAACCCGACGCTTTGAAGCTGAGCCAACTTATCGACGATTGGGTGACCAAGCCAATAACTTTTTTTCCACCCTAGAAACTTACCAAAGTGACCCATTTTACTCGAAATTTTACCAGAAATCTAAATCTGGTCTCCGATTTGCGAAATTCCGGTAACTTTTTTTTTTTTTTAAATTGAAAGATCATTTTTAAAAAACCGACGCTTTGACGCTGGACAGCCACTTTACCGACGATGCGGTGACCAAGCCAATCACTTTTTTTTTTTAGCCTTAGATACTTACCAAAGTGACCCATTTAACCCGAAATTTTAGCAGAAATCTAAATCTGGTCTCCGTTTTGCGAAATTCCTGTAACTTTTTTTTTTAAATTGAAAGATCATCTTTAAAAAAACGACGCTTTGAAGCTGGACAGCAAACTTATCGACGATTCGGTGATCAAGCCTATAACTTCCTTTTTTCCACCCTAGAAACTTATCAAAGTGACCCATTTAACCGAAATTTCACCAGAAATCTAAATCTGGTCTCCGTTTTGTGAAATTCCTGTAACTTTTTTTTTTAAATTGAAAGATCATCTTTAAAAAACCGACGCTTTGAAGCTGGACAGCCACTTTACCGACGATTCGGTGACCAAGCCAATAACTTTTTTTTCCACCCTAGAAACTTACCAAAGTGACCCATTTAACTCGAAATTTTACCAGAAATCTAAATCTGGTCTCCGTTTTGCGAAATTCCTGTAACTTTTTTTAAAATTGAAAGATCATCTTTAAAAAAACCGACGCTTTGATGCTGGACAGCCACTTTACCGACGATTCGGTGACCAAGACAATCACTTTTTTTAGCCTTAGAAACTTACCAAAGTGACCCATTTAACCCGAAATTTTAGCAGAAATCTAAATCTGGTCTCCGTTCTGCGAAATTTCTGTAACTTTTTTTTAAATTGAAAGATCATCTTTAAAAAAACCGACGCTTTGAAGCTGGACAGCCAACTTATCGACGATTCGGTGACCAAGCCTATAACTTTCTTTTTCCACCCTAGAAACTTACAAAAGTGACCCATTTAACTCGAAATTTTAGCAGAAATCTAAATCTGGTCTCCGTTTTGCGAAATTCCTATAAGTTTTTTTTTAAATTGAAAGATCATTTTTAAAAAAACCGACGCTTTGATGCTGGACAGCCACTTTACCGACGATTCGGTGATCAAGACTATAACTTTCTTTTTCCACCCTAGAAACTTACCAAAGTGACCCATTTAACCCGAAATTTCACCAGAAATCTAAATCTGGTCTAAGTTTTGTGAAATTCCTGTAACTTTTTTAAAATTGAAAGATCATCTTTAAGAAAACCGACGCTTTGAAGCTGGACAGCCAACTTATCGACGATTCGGTGACCAAGCCTATAACTTTCTTTTTCCACCCTAGAAACTTACCAAAGTGACCCATTTAACCCGAAATTTTACCAGAAATCTAAATCTGGTCTCCGTTTTGCGAAATTCCTGTAACTTTTTTTTAAAATTGAAAGATCATTTTTAAAAAAACCGACGCTTTGACGCTGGACAGCCACTTTACCGACGATTCGGTGACCAAGCCAATCACTTTTTATTTAGCCTTAGAAACTTACCAAAGTGACCCATTTAACCCGAAATTTTAGCAGAAATCTAAATCTGGTCTCCGTTTTGTGAAATTCCTGTAACTTTTTTTTTAAATTGAAAGATCATCTTTAAAAAAACCGACGCTTTGACGCTGGACAGCCACTTTAACGACGATTCGGTGACCAAGCCAATCACTTTTTTTTTTAGCCTTAGAAACTTACCAAAGTGACCCATTTAACCCGAAATTTTAGCAGAAATCTAAATCTGGTCTCCGTTTTGCGAAATTTCTGTAATTTTTTTAAATTGAAAGATCATTTTTTAAAAAACCGACGCTTTGAAGCTGGACAGCCAACTTATCGACGATTCGGTGACCAAGCCTATAACTTTCTTTTTCCACCCTAGAAACTTACCAAAGTGACCCATTTAACCCGAAATTTTACCAGAAATCTAAATCTGGTCTCCGATTTGTGAAATTCCGGTAACTTTTTTAAATTGAAAGATCATTTTTAAAAACCGACGCTTTGAAGCTGGACAGCCAACTTTATCGACGATTGGGTGACCAAGCCAATAACTTTTTTTTTAGCCTTAGAAACTTACCAAAGTGACCCATTTAACTCGAAATTTTAGCAGAAATCTAAATCTGGTATCCGATTTGCGAAATTCTTGTAACTTTTTTTTAAATTGAAAGATCATTTTAAAAAAACCGACGCTTTGACGCTGGACAGCCACTTATCGACGATTCGGTGACCAAGCCAATAACTTTTTTTTTCCAGCCTTAGAAATTTACCAAAGTGACCCATTTAACCCGAAATTTTAGCAGAAATCTAAATCTGGTCTCCGTTTTGCGAAATTCAAGTAACTTATTTTTTAAATTGAAAGATCATCTTTAAAAAAACCGACGCTTTGAAGCTGACAGCCAACTTATCGACGATTCGGTGATCAAGCCAATAACTTTCTTTTTCCACATTTAACCGAAATTTTAGAAACTAAATTACCAAAGTGACCCATTTTACTTTGAAGCGAAATTTTACCAGAAATCTAAATCTGGTCTCCGATTTTGTGAAATTCCGGTAATTCCGGTAACTTTTTTTAAATTGA
>BMAU01002142.1:0-34754 GCA_019973935.1 Trichonephila clavipes
CCGACGATTCGGTGACCAAGACAATCACTTTTTTAGCCTTAGAAACTTACCAAAGTGACCCATTTAACCCGAAATTTTAGCAGAAATCTAAATCTGGTCTCCGTTTTGTGAAATTTCTGTAATTTTTTTAAATTGAAAGATCATCTTTAAAAAAACCGACGCTTTGACGCTGGACAGCCAATTTAACGACGATTCGGTGACCAAGCCAATAACTTTTTTTTTTAGCCTTAGAAACTTACAAAAGTGACCCATTTAACTCGAAATTTTAGCAGAAATCTAAATCTGGTCTCCGTTTTGCGAAATTCCTGTAACTTTTTTAAAATTGAAAGATCATCTTTAAAAAAACCGACGCTTTGAAGCTGGACAGCCAACTTATCGACGATTCGGTGACCAAGCCTATAACTTTCTTTTTCCACCCTAGAAACTTACCAAAGTGACCCATTTAACCCGAAATTTTACCAGAAATCTAAATCTGGTCTCCGTTTTGCGAAATTCCGGTAACTTTTTTTTTAAATTGAAAGATAATTTTAAAAAAACCGACGCTTTGACGCTGGACAGCCACTTTACCGACGATTCGGTGACCAAGCCAATAACTTTTTTTTTAGCCTTAGAAACTTACCAAAGTGACCCATTTAACTCGAAATTTTAGCAGAAATCTAAATCTGGTCTCCGTTTTGTGAAATTCCTGTAACTTTTTTTTTTTTTAAATTGAAAGATCATCTTTAAAAAAACCGACGCTTTGAAGCTGGACAGCCAACTTATCGACGATTCGGTGACCAAGCCTATAACTTTCTTTTTCCACCCTAGAAACTTACCAAAGTGACCCATTTAACCCGAAATTTTACCAGAAATCTAAATCTGGTCTCTGATTTGCGAAATTCCGGTAACTTTTTTTTTAAATTGAAAGATCATCTTTAAAAAACCCGACGCTTTGAAGCTGAGCCAACTTATCGACGATTGGGTGACCAAGCCAATAACTTTTTTTCCACCCTAGAAACTTACCAAAGTGACCCATTTTACTCGAAATTTTACCAGAAATCTAAATCTGGTCTCCGATTTGCGAAATTCCAGTAACTTTTTTTAAATTGAAAGATCATTTTTAAAAAAACCGACGCTTTGACGCTGGACAGCCACTTTACCGACGATGCGGTGACCAAGCCAATCACTTTTTTTTTTAGCCTTAGAAACTTACCAAAGTGACCCATTTAACCCGAAATTTTAGCAGAAATCTAAATCTGGTCTCCGATTTGCGAAATTCCGGTCCGTTTTGTGAAATTCTTGTAGCTTTTTTTTTTAAATTGAAAGATCATCTTTAAAAAAACCGACGCTTTGAAGCTGGACAGCCACTTATCGACGATTCGGTGATCAAGACTATAACTTTTTTTTCCACCCTAGAAACTTACCAAAGTGACCCATTTAACCCGAAATTTTACCAGAAATCTAAATCTGGTCTCCGTTTTGTGAAATTCCTGTAACTTTTTTTTAAATTGAAAGATCATCTTTAAAAAAAAACCGACGCTTTGAAGCTGGACAGCCAACTTATCGACGATTCGGTGACCAAGCCTATAACTTTCTTTTTCCACCCTAGAAACTTACCAAAGTGACCCATTTAACCCGAAATTTTACCAGAAATCTAAATCTGGTCTCCGATTTGCGAAATTCCGGTAACTTTTTTTTAAAATTGAAAGATCATCTTTAAAAAAACCGACGCTTTGAAGCTGACAGCCAACTTTATCGACGATTCGGTGACCAAGCCAATAACTTTTTTTTTCACCTTAGAAACTTACCAAAGTGACCCATTTAACCCGAAATTTTACCGGAAATCTAAATCTGGTCTCCGTTTTGTGAAATTCTTGTAACTTTTTTTTTTAAATTGAAAGATCATTTTAAAAAAACCGACGCTTTGACGCTGGACAGCCACTTTAACGACGATTCGGTGACCAAGCCAATAACTTTTTTTTTAGCCTTAGAAACTTACCAAAGTGACCCATTTAACCCGAAATTTTAGCAGAAATCTAAATCTGGTCTCCGTTTTGTGAAATTCCTGTAACCTTTTTTTTTTTTAAATTGAAAGATCATCTTTAAAAAAACCGACGCTTTGAAGCTGGACAGCCAACTTATCGACGATTCGGTGACCAAGCCTATAACTTTCTTTTTCCACCCTAGAAACTTACCAAAGTGACCCATTTAACCCGAAATTTTACCAGAAATCTAAATCTGGTCTCCGATTTGCGAAATTCCGGTACTTTTTTTTTTTTAAATTGAAAGATCATCTTTAAAAAACCCGACGCTTTGACGCTGAGCCAACTTATCGTCGATTGGGTGACCAAGCCAATAACTTTTTTTTCCACCCTAGAAACTTACCAAAGTGACCCATTTTACTCGAAATTTTACCAGAAATCTAAATCTGGTCTCCGATTTGCGAAATTCCGCTAAATTTTTTTTAAATTGAAAGATCATTTTTAAAAAACCGACGCTTTGACGCTGGACAGCCACTTTACCGACGATTCGGTGACCAAGACAATCACTTTTTTATTAGCCTTAGAAACTTACCAAAGTGACCCATTTAACCCGAAATTTTAGCAGAAATCTAAATCTGGTCTCCGTTTTGTGAAATTCCTGTAACTTTTTTTTTTTTAAAATTGAAAGATCATCTTTAAAAAACCGACGCTTTGACGCTGGACAGCCACTTTAACGACGATTCGGTGACCAAGCCAATAACTTTTTTTAGCCTTAGAAACTTACCAAAGTGACCCATTTAACCCGAAATTTTAGCAGAAATCTAAATCTGGTCTCCATTTTGCGAAATTCCTGTAACTTTTTTTTAAATTGAAAGATCATCTTTAAAAAAACCGACGCTTTGAAGCTGGACAGCCAACTTATCGACGATTCGGTGACCAAGCCTATAACTTTTTTTTCCACCCTAGAAACTTACCAAACTGACCCATTTAACTCGAAATTTTACCAGAAATCTAAATCTGGTCTCCGATTTGCGAAATTCCGGTAACTTTTTTTTTTAAATTGAAAGATCATCTTTAAAAAACCCGACGCTTTGAAGCTGAGCCAACTTATCGGCGATTGGGTGACCAAGCCAATAACTTTTTTTCCACCCTAGAAACTTACCAATGTGACCCATTTAACTCGAAATTTTAGCAGAAATCTAAATCTGGTCTCCGTTTTGCGAAATTCCTGTAACTTTTTTAAATTGAAAGATCATCTTTAAAAAACCGACGCTTTGAAGCTGGACAGCCAACTTATCGACGATTCGGTGACCAAGCCTATAACTTTTTTTTCCACCCTAGAAACTTACCAAAGTGACCCATTTAACCCGAAATTTTACCAGAAATCTAAATCTGGTCTCCGATTTGCGAAATCCGGTAAATTTTTTTTTAAATATAAAGATCATCTTTAAAAAAACCGACGCTTTGAAGCTGGACAGCCACTTTACCGACGATTCGGTGATCAAGACTATAACTTTCTTTTTCACCCTAGAAACTTACCAAAGTGACCCATTTAACCCGAAATTTTACCAGAAATCTAAATCTGGTCTCCGTTTTGTGAAATTCCTGTAACTTTTTTTTTTTTAAATTGAAAGATCATCTTTAAAAAAACCGACGCTTTGAAGCTGGACAGCCAACTTATCGACGATTCGGTGACCAAGCCTATAACTTTCTTTTTCCACCCTAGAAACTTACCAAAGTGACCCATTTAACCCGAAATTTTACCAGAAATCTAAATCTGGTCTCCGTTTTGCGAAATTCGTGTAACTTTTTTTTTTTTAAAATTGAAAGATCATTTTTAAAAAAACCGACGCTTTGACGCTGGACAGCCACTTTACCGACGATTCGGTGACCAAGACAATCACTTTTTTTTTTTAGCCTTAGAAACTTACCAAAGTGACCCATTTAACCCGAAATTTTAGCAGAAATCTAAATCTGGTCTCCGTTTTGTGAAATTCTTGTAACTTTTTTTTTAAATTGAAAGATCATCTTTAAAAAAACCGACGCTTTGACGCTGGACAGCCACTTTAACGACGATTCGGTGACCAAGCCAATAACTTTTTTTTCCAGCCTTAGAAACTTACCAAAGTGACCCATTTAACTCGAAATTTTAGCAGAAATCTAAATCTGGTCTCCGTTTTGTGAAATTCTGTAACTTTTTTTTTTTTTTTTAAATTGAAAGATCATCTTTAAAAAAACCGACGCTTTGAAGCTGGACAGCCAACTTATCGACGATTCGGTGACCAAGCCTATAACTTTCTTTTTCCACCCTAGAAACTTACCAAAGTGACCCATTTAACCCGAAATTTTACCAGAAATCTAAATCTGGTCTCCGATTTGCGAAATTCCGGTAACTTTTTTTTTAAATTGAAAGATCATCTTTAAAAAAACCGACGCTTTGAAGCTGGACAGCCACTTTAACGACGATTCGGTGACCAAGCCAATAACTTTTTTTTCCACCCTAGAAACTTACCAAAGTGACCCATTTAACTCGAAATTTTAGCAGAAATCTAAATCTGGTCTCCGTTTTGCGAAATTCTTGTAACTTTTTTTTTAAATTGAAAGATCATTTTTAAAAAAACCGACGCTTTGACGCTGGACAGCCACTTTACCGACGATTCGGTGACCAAGCCAATAACTTTTTTTTTTTAGCCTTAGAAACTTACCAAAGTGACCCATTTAACCCGAAATTTTAGCAGAAATCTAAATCTGGTCTCCGTTTTGTGAAATTCCTGTAACTTTTTTTTTTTTTTAAATTGAAAGATCATCTTTAAAAAAACCGACGCTTTGAAGCTGGACAGCCAACTTATCGACGATTCGGTGACCAAGCCTATAACTTTTTTTTTCCACCCTAGAAACTTACCAAAGTGACCCATTTAACCCGAAATTTTAGCAGAAATCTAAATCTGGTCTCCGTTTTGCGAAATTCTTGTTGTTTTTTTTTTTTTTAAATTGAAAGATCATTTTAAAAAACCGACGCTTTGACGCTGGACAGCCACTTTATCGACGATTCGGTGACCAAGCCAATCACTTTTTTTTCCACCTTAGAAACTTACCAAAGTGACCCATTTAACCCGAAATTTTAGCAGAAATCTAAATCTGGTCTCCGTTTTGTGAAATTCCTGTATTTTTTTTTTTAAATTGAAAGATCATTTTTAAAAAAACCGACGCTTTGACGCTGGACAGCCAACTTATCGACGATTCGGTGACCAAGCCAATAACTTTTTTTTCCAGCCTAGAAACTTACCAAAGTGACCCATTTAACCCGAAATTTTAGCAGAAATCTAAATCTGGTCTCCGTTTTGCGAAATTCCTGTAACTTTTTTTTTTAAATTGAAAGATCATTTTAAAAAAACCGACGCTTTGAAGCTGGACAGCCAACTTATCGACGATTCGGTGACCAAGCCTATAACTTTCTTTTTCCACCCTAGAAACTTACCAAAGTGACCCATTTAACCCGAAATTTTACCAGAAATCTAAATCTGGTCTCCGTTTTGCGAAATTCCGGTAACTTTTTTTTTAAATTGAAAGATCATCTTTAAAAAAACCGACGCTTTGAAGCTGGACAGCCACTTTAACGACGATTCGGTGACCAAGCCAATAACTTTTTTTTCCACCCTAGAAACTTACCAAAGTGACCCATTTAACCCGAAATTTTACCAGAAATCTAAATCTGGTCTCCGTTTTGCGAAATTCCTGTAACTTTTTTTTTTAAATTGAAAGATCATCTTTAAAAAAAAACCGACGCTTTGAAGCTGGACAGCCAACTTATCGACGATTCGGTGACCAAGCCTATAACTTTCTTTTTCCACCCTAGAAACTTACCAAAGTGACCCATTTAACCCGAAATTTTACCAGAAATCTAAATCTGGTCTCCGTTTTGCGAAATTCCGGTAACTTTTTTTTTAAATTGAAAGATCATCTTTAAAAAAACCGACGCTTTGAAGCTGGACAGCCACTTTATCGACGATTCGGTGACCAAGCCTATAACTTTTTTTTCCACCCTAGAAACTTACCAAAGTGACCCATTTAACCGAAATTTTAGCAGAAATCTAAATCTGGTCTCCGTTTTGTGAAATTCCTGTAAGTTTTTTTTTTTTTTTTAAATTGAAAGATCATCTTTAAAAAAACCGACGCTTTGAAGCTGGACAGCCAACTTATCGACGATTCGGTGACCAAGCCTATAACTTTTTTTTTCCACCCTAGAAACTTACCAAAGTGACCCATTTAACCCGAAATTTTACCAGAAATCTAAATCTGGTCTCCGTTTTGCGAAATTCCTGTAAGTTTTTTTAAATTGAAAGATCATTTTTAAAAAAACCGACGCTTTGAAGCTGGACAGCCACTTATCGACGATTCGGTGACCAAGCCAATAACTTTTTTTTTCCACCCTAGAAACTTACCAAAGTGACCCATTTAACCCGAAATTTTAGCAGAAATCTAAATCTGGTCTCCGTTTTGCGAAATTCTTGTAACTTTTTTTTTTTTAAATTGAAAGATCATTTTAAAAAAACCGACGCTTTGACGCTGGACAGCCACTTTATCGACGATTCGGTGACCAAGCCAATAACTTTTTTTTTAGCCTTAGAAACTTACCAAAGTGACCCATTTAACCCGAAATTTTAGCAGAAATCTAAATCTGGTCTCCGTTTTGTGAAATTCCTGTAACTTTTTTTTTAAATTGAAAGATCATTTTTAAAAACCGACGCTTTGAAGCTGGACAGCCAACTTATCGACGATTCGGTGACCAAGCCTATAACTTTCTTTTTCCACCCTAGAAACTTACCAAAGTGACCCATTTAACCCGAAATTTTACCAGAAATCTAAATCTGGTCTCCGATTTTGCGAAATTCCGGTAACTTTTTTTTTTAAATTGAAAGATCATCTTTAAAAAACCCGACGCTTTGAAGCTGAGCCAACTTATCGTCGATTGGGTGACCAAGCCAATAACTTTTTTTTCCACCCTAGAAACTTACCAAAGTGACCCATTTTACTCGAAATTTTACCAGAAATCTAAATCTGGTCTCCGATTTGCGAAATTCCGGTAACTTTTTTTTTTTAAATTGAAAGATCATTTTTAAAAAACCGACGCTTTGACGCTGGACAGCCACTTTACCGACGATTCGGTGACCAAGCCATTAACTTTTTTTTTTAGAGTTAGAAACTTACCAAAGTGACCCATTTAACCCGAAATTTTAGCAGAAATCTAAATCTGGTCTCCGTTTTGTGAAATTCCTGTAACTTTTTTTTTTAAATTGAAAGATCATCTTTAAAAAAACCGACGCTTTGAAGCTGGACAGCCAACTTATCGACGATTTGGTGATCAAGCCTATAACTTCCTTTTTCCACCCTAGAAACTTACCAAGGTGACCCATTTAAACCGAAATTTCACCAGAAATCTAAATCTGGTCTCCGATTTTCGAAATTCCTGTAACTTTTTTTTTTTTAAATTGAAAGATCATCTTTAAAAACCCGACGCTTTGAAGCTGAGCTAACTTATCGACGATTGGGTGACCAAGCCAATAACTTTTTCTTTCCACCCTAGAAACTTACCAAAGTGACCCATTTAACTCGAAATTTCACCAGAAATCTAAATCTGGTCTCCGATTTGCGAAATTCCTATAATTTTTTTTTTTTTAATTGAAAGATTATCTTTACAAAAACCAACGCTTTGACGCTGGACAGCCAACTTACTGACAGATTTTTAAACACTGCGTGTCATTCGAACGGGAATTTGTTCCCAATACAGATGACTATTAAAACTTTACTCTATGATTAATAGATCTTGAATTATTGCACTTAGACAATGCGTTTTTATGAAATTTATAAGAAAAACACTCAAAAAGAAAGTAAAAATTTTTTTATTGTAGGAACTCTTTTTAAACGCTCTTCTTTCAAATGGGCTTAATTGTAACGTATATCTGATTTCCGTCAGTTTGGGTCTTTTTTTTGTCCTCCTCCAATTCTTACCAAACTTAGTTTTTCTTGTGTAGAATTCAACGCTGATCACGAATATGTATAGCGCTTGATGAAATTCCAATTCGTTCAAAAGTTATTCAAGACCGTTTGTTGGAAATTCGTCCCTTTTATTTCAATAGTCGTGCATTTGGGTCAATTTTTTCTTTCCCCAAATCTTACCAAACTTAGTTTTCCTTGCGTAGAATTCAACGCTGGTAACGAATATGTATGGCGTTTGTCGAAATTCCAATTTGTTCTAATTTTATTCACAACCGTTTTTTTGAAATTCTTTTTTTATTTCAATAGTCTGATTCGGTTACCAAGCCAATCACTTTTTTTTTAGCCTTAGAAACTTACCAAAGTGACCCATTTAACCCGAAATTTTAGCAGAAATCTAAATCTGGTCTCCGTTTTGTGAAATTCCTGTAACTTTTTTTTTAAAATTGAAAGATCATCTTTAAAAAAACCGACGCTTTGAAGCTGGACAGCCACTTTACCGACGATTCGGTGACCAAGACAATCACTTTTTTTTTTAGCCTTAGAAACTTACCAAAGTGACCCATTTAACCCGAAATTTTAGCAGAAATCTAAATCTGGTCTCCGTTTTGTGAAATTCCTGTAACTTTTTTTTTTAAATTGAAAGATCATCTTTAAAAAAACCGACGCTTTGAAGCTGGACAGCCAACTTATCGACGATTCGGTGACCAAGCCTATAACTTTCTTTTTCCACCCTAGAAACTTACAAAAGTGACCCATTTAACTCGAAATTTTAGCAGAAATCTAAATCTGGTCTCCGTTTTGCGAAATTCCTATAAGTTTTTTTTTTTTTTAAATTGAAAGATCATTTTTAAAAAAACCGACGCTTTGATGCTGGACAGCCACTTACCGACGATTCGGTGATCAAGACTATAACTTTCTTTTTCCACCCTAGAAACTTACCAAAGTGACCCATTTAACCCGAAATTTCACCAGAAATCTAAATCTGGTCTCCGTTTTGTGAAATTCGGTAACTTTTTTTAAATTGAAAGATCATTTTTAAAAAAACCGACGCTTTGACGCTGGACAGCCACTTTATCGACGATTCGGTGACCAAGCCTATAACTTTCTTTTTCCACCCTAGAAACTTACCAAAGTGACCCATTTAACTCGAAATTTTAGCAGAAATCTAAATCTGGTCTCCGTTTTGTGAAATTCCTGTAACTTTTTTTTAAAATTGAAAGATCATCTTAAAAAAAACCGACGCTTTGAAGCTGGACAGCCAACTTATCGACGATTCGGTGACCAAGCCTATAACTTTCTTTTTCCACCCTAGAAACTTACCAAAGTGACCCATTTAACCCGAAATTTTACCAGAAATCTAAATCTGGTCTCCGTTTTGCGAAATTCCTATAACTTTTTTTTTTTAAATTGAAAGATCATTTTAAAAAAACCGACCCTTTGACGCTGGACAGCCACTTTACCGACGATTCGGTGACCAAGACAATCACTTTTTTTTTTTTTTTAGCCTTAGAAACTTACCAAAGTGACCCATTTAACCCGAAATTTTAGCAGAAATCTAAATCTGGTCTCCGTTTTGTGAAATTCCTGTAATTTTTTTTTTTTTTAAATTGAAAGATCATCTTTAAAAAAACCGACGCTTTGACGCTGGACAGCCACTTTAACGACGATTCGGTGACCAAGCCAATAACTTTTTTTTTAGCCTTAGAAACTTACCAAAGTGACCCATTTAACCCGAAATTTTAGCAGAAATCTAAATCTGGTCTCCTTTTGCGAAATTTCTGTATTTTTTTAAATTGAAAGATCATTTTTAAAAAAACCGACGCTTTGAAGCTGGACAGCCAACTTATCGACGATTCGGTGACCAAGCCTATAACTTTCTTTTTCCACCCTAGAAACTTACCAAAGTGACCCATTTAACCCGAAATTTTACCAGAAATCTAAATCTGGTCTCCGATTTGTGAAATTCCGGTAACTTTTTTTTTAAATTGAAAGATAATTTTAAAAAAACCGACGCTTTGACGCTGGACAGCCACTTTACCGACGATTCGGTGACCAAGCCAATAACTTTTTTTTTAGCCTTAGAAACTTACCAAAGTGACCCATTTAACTCGAAATTTTAGCAGAAATCTAAATCTGGTCTCCGTTTTGTGAAATTCCTGTAACTTTTTTTTTAAATTGAAAGATCATCTTTAAAAAAACCGACGCTTTGAAGCTGGACAGCCAACTTATCGACGATTCGGTGACCAAGCCTATAACTTTCTTTTTCCACCCTAGAAACTTACCAAAGTGACCCATTTAACCCGAAATTTTACCAGAAATCTAAATCTGGTCTCTGATTTGCGAAATTCCGGTAACTTTTTTTTAAATTGAAAGATCATCTTTAAAAAACCCGACGCTTTGAAGCTGAGCCAACTTATCGACGATTGGGTGACCAAGCCAATAACTTTTTTTTCCACCCTAGAAACTTACCAAAGTGACCCATTTTACTCGAAATTTTACCAGAAATCTAAATCTGGTCTCCGATTTGCGAAATTCCGGTAATTTTTTTTTTTAAATTGAAAGATCATTTTTAAAAAAACCGACGCTTTGACGCTGGACAGCCACTTTACCGACGATGCGGTGACCAAGCCAATCACTTTTTTTTTAGCCTTAGAAACTTACCAAAGTGACCCATTTAACCCGAAATTTTAGCAGAAATCTAAATCTGGTCTCCGATTTGTGAAATTCCTGTAACTTTTCTTTTTAAATTGGAAGATCATCTTTAAAAAAACCGACGCTTTGAAGCTGGACAGCCACTTTACCGACGATTCGGTGATCAAGCCTATAACTTTCTTTTTCCACCCTAGAAACTTACCAAGGTGACCCATTTAACCCGAAATTTCACCAGAAATCTAAATCTGGTCTCCGTTTTGCGAAATTCCTGTCACTTTTTTAAAATTGAAAGATCATCTTTAAAAAAACCGACGCTTTGAAGCTGGACAGCCAACTTATCGACGATTCGGTGACCAAGCCTATAACTTTCTTTTTCCACCCTAGAAACTTACCAAAGTGACCCATTTAACCCGAAATTTTACCAGAAATCTAAATCTGGTCTCCGTTTTGCGAAATTCTTATAACTTTTTTTTTAAAATTGAAAGATCATTTTTAAAAAAACCGACGCTTTGACGCTGGACAGCCACTTTACCGACGATTCGGTGACCAAGACAATCACTTTTTTATTAGCCTTAGAAACTTACCAAAGTGACCCATTTAACCCGAAATTTTAGCAGAAATCTAAATCTGGTCTCCGTTTTGTGAAATTCTTGTAACTTTTTTTTTTAAATTGAAAGATCATCTTTAAAAAAACCGACGCTTTGACGCTGGACAGCCACTTTAACGACGATTCGGTGACCAAGCCAATAACTTTTTTTTTTAGCCTTAGAAACTTACCAAAGTGACCCATTTAACTCGAAATTTTAGCAGAAATCTAAATCTGGTCTCCGTTTTGTGAAATTCCTGTAACTTTTTTAAATTGAAAGATCATCTTTAAAAAAACCGACGCTTTGAAGCTGGACAGCCAACTTATCGACGATTCGGTGACCAAGCCTATAACTTTCTTTTTCCACCCTAGAAACTTACCAAAGTGACCCATTTAACCCGAAATTTTACCAGAAATCTAAATCTGGTCTCCGATTTGCGAAATTCCGGTAACGTTTTTTTTTTTAAATTGAAAGATCATCTTTAAAAAACCCGACGCTTTGAAGCTGAGCCAACTTATCGACGATTGGGTGACCAAGCCAATAACTTTTTTTCCACCCTAGAAACTTACCAAAGTGACCCATTTTACTCGAAAGTTTACCAGAAATCTAAATCTGGTCTCCGATTTGCGAAATTCCGGTAACTTTTTTTTTAAATTGAAAGATCATTTTTAAAAAAACCGACGCTTTGACGCTGGACAGCCACTTTAACGACGATTCGGTGACCAAGCCAATAACTTTTTTTTTTTATCCTTAGAAACTTACCAAAGTGACCCATTTAACTCGAAATTTTAGCAGAAATCTAAATCTGGTCTCCGTTTTGTGAAATTCCTGTAACTTTTTTTTAAAATTGAAAGATCATCTTTAAAAAACCGACGCTTTGAAGCTGGACAGCCAACTTATCGACGATTGGGTGACCAAGCCTATAACTTTCTTTTTCCACCCTAGAAACTTACCAAAGTGACCCATTTAACCCGAAATTTTACCAGAAATCTAAATCTGGTCTCCGTTTTGCGAAATTTTATAACTTTTTTTTTTTTAAAATTGAAAGATCATTTTAAAAAAACCGACGCTTTGACGCTGGACAGCCACTTTACCGACGATTCGGTGACCAAGACAATCACTTTTTTTTAGCCTTAGAAACTTACCAAAGTGACCCATTTAACCCGAAATTTTAGCAGAAATCTAAATCTGGTCTCCGTTTTGTGAAATTCCTGTAACTTTTTTTTTTTTAAATTGAAAGATCATCTTTAAAAAAACCGACGCTTTGACGCTGGACAGCCACTTTAACGACGATTCGGTGACCAAGCCAATCACTTTTTTTTAGCCTTAGAAACTTACCAAAGTGACCCATTTAACCCGAAATTTTAGCAGAAATCTAAATCTGGTCTCCTTTCTGCGAAATTTCTGTAACTTTTTTTTTAAATTGAAAGATCATTTTTAAAAAAACCGGCGCTTTGAAGCTGGACAGCCAACTTATCGACGATTCGGTGACCAAGCCTATAACTTTCTTTTTCCACCCTAGAAACTTACCAAAGTGACCCATTTAACCCGAAATTTTACCAGAAATCTAAATCTGGTCTCCGATTTAAGAAATTCCGGTAACTTTTTTTTTTTAAATTGAAAGATAATTTTTAAAAAAACCGACGCTTTGACGCTGGACAGCCACTTTACCGACGATTCGGTGACCAAGCCAATAACTTTTTTTTTTAGCCTTAGAAACTTACCAAAGTGACCCATTTAACTCGAAATTTTAGCAGAAATCTAAATCTGGTCTCCGTTTTGTGAAATTCCTGTAACTTTTTTTTTTTAAATTGAAAGATCATCTTTAAAAAAACCGACGCTTTGAAGCTGGACAGCCAACTTATCGACGATTCGGTGACCAAGCCTATAACTTTCTTTTTCCACCCTAGAAACTTACCAAAGTGACCCATTTAACCCGAAATTTTACCAGAAATCTAAATCTGGTCTCTGATTTGCGAAATTCCGGTAACTTTTTTTTTTAAATTGAAAGATCATCTTTAAAAAACCCGACGCTTTGAAGCTGAGCCAACTTATCGACGATTGGGTGACCAAGCCAATAACTTTTTTTTTCCACCCTAGAAACTTACCAAAGTGACCCATTTTACCCGAAATTTTACCAGAAATCTAAATCTGGTCTCCGATTTGCGAAATTCCGGTAACTTTTTTTTAAATTGAAAGATCATTTTAAAAAAACCGACGCTTTGACGCTGGACAGCCACTTTACCGACGATGCGGTGACCAAGCCAATCACTTTTTTTTTTAGCCTTAGAAACTTACCAAAGTGACCCATTTAACCCGAAATTTTAGCAGAAATCTAAATCTGGTCTCCTTTCTGCGAAATTTCTGTAACTTTTTTTTTAAATTGAAAGATCATTTTTAAAAAAACCGGCGCTTTGAAGCTGGACAGCCAACTTATCGACGATTCGGTGACCAAGCCTATAACTTTCTTTTTCCACCCTAGAAACTTACCAAAGTGACCCATTTAACCCGAAATTTTACCAGAAATCTAAATCTGGTCTCCGATTTGCGAAATTCCGGTAACTTTTTTTTAAATTGAAAGATCATCTTTAAAAAACCCGACGCTTTGAAGCTGAGCCAACTTATCGTCGATTGGGTGACCAAGCCAATAACTTTTTTTCCACCCTAGAAACTTACCAAAGTGACCCATTTTACTCGAAATTTTACCAGAAATCTAAATCTGGTCTCCGATTTGCGAAATTCCGGTAACTTTTTTTTAAATTGAAAGATCATTTTTAAAAAAACCGACGCTTTGACGCTGGACAGCCACTTTAACGACGATTCGGTGACCAAGCCAATAACTTTTTTTTTTTAGCCTTAGAAACTTACCAAAGTGACCCATTTAACTCGAAATTTTAGCAGAAATCTAAATCTGGTCTCCGTTTTGTGAAATTCCTGTAACTTTTTTAAAATTGAAAGATCATCTTTAAAAAACCGACGCTTTGAAGCTGGACAGCCAACTTATCGACGATTCGGTGACCAAGCCTATAACTTTCTTTTTCCACCCTAGAAACTTACCAAAGTGACCCATTTAACCCGAAATTTTACCAGAAATCTAAATCTGGTCTCCGTTTTGCGAAATTCTTATAACTTTTTTTTTTAAAATTGAAAGATCATTTTTAAAAAAACCGACGCTTTGACGCTGGACAGCCACTTTACCGACGATTCGGTGACCAAGCCAATCACTTTTTTTTTTAGCCTTAGAAACTTACCAAAGTGACCCATTTAACCCGAAATTTTAGCAGAAATCTAAATCTGGTCTCCGTTTTGTGAAATTCCTGTAACTTTTTTTTAAAATTGAAAGATCATCTTTAAAAAAACCGACGCTTTGAAGCTGGACAGCCAACTTATCGACGATTCGGTGACCAAGCCTATAACTTTTTTTTTCCACCCTAGAAACTTACCAAAGTGACCCATTTAACCCGAAATTTTACCAGAAATCTAAATCTGGTCTCCGTTTTGCGAAATTCCGGTAACTTTTTTTTTTAAATTGAAAGATCATTTTAAAAAAACCGACGCTTTGAAGCTGGACAGCCACTTTATCGACGATTCGGTGACCAAGCCAATAACTTTTTTTTTCCACCCTAGAAACTTACCAAAGTGACCCATTTAACCCGAAATTTTAGCAGAAATCTAAATCTGGTCTCCGTTTTGTGAAATTCCTGTAACTTTTTTTTTTAAATTGAAAGATCATCTTTAAAAAAACCGACGCTTTGAAGCTGGACAGCCAACTTATCGACGATTCGGTGACCAAGCCAATAACTTTTTTTTTCCACCCTAGAAACTTACCAAAGTGACCCATTTAACTCGAAATTTTAGCAGAAATCTAAATCTGGTCTCCGTTTTGCGAAATTCCTGTAACTTTTTTTTAAATTGAAAGATCATTTTAAAAAAACCGACGCTTTGAAGCTGGAATGCCAACTTATCGACGATTCGGTGACCAAGCCAATAACTTTTTTTTCCACCCTAGAAACTTACCAAAGTGACCCATTTAACCCGAAATTTTACCAGAAATCTAAATCTGGTCTCCGTTTTGCGAAATTCCTGTAACTTTTTTTAAATTGAAAGATCATTTTTAAAAAACCGACGCTTTGACGCTGGACAGCCAACTTTATCGACGATTCGGTGACCAAGCCAATAACTTTTTTTTTATCCTTAGAAACTTACCAAAGTGACCCATTTAACCCGAAATTTTAGCAGAAATCTAAATCTGGTCTCCGTTTTGCGAAATTCCTGTAACTTTTTTTTAAATTGAAAGATCATCTTTAAAAAAACCGACGCTTTGAAGCTGGACAGCCAACTTATCGAGAATTCGATGACCAAGCCAATAACTTTTTTTTTCACTTTAGAAACTTACCAAAGTGACCCATTTAACCCGAAATTTTACCAGAAATCTAAATCTGGTCTCCGTTTTGCGAAATTCCTGTAACTTTTTTTTTTTAAATTGAAAGATCATCTTTAAAAAAACCGACGCTTTGAAGCTGGACAGCCAACTTATCGACGATTCGGTGACCAAGCCTATAACTTTCTTTTTCCACCCTAGAAACTTACCAAAGTGACCCATTTAACCCGAAAATTTACCAGAAATCTAAATCTGGTCTCCGTTTTGCGAAATTCCTGTAACTTTTTTTAAATTGAAAGATCATCTTTAAAAAAACCGACGCTTTGAAGCTGGACAGCCAACTTATCGACGATTCGGTGACCAAGCCTATAACTTTTTTTTTTCCACCCTAGAAACTTACCAAAGTGACCCATTTAACCCGAAATTTTACCAGAAATCTAAATCTGGTCTCCGTTTTGCGAAATTCCGGTAACTTTTTTTTAAATTGAAAGATCATTTTAAAAAAACCGACGCTTTGACGCTGGACAGCCACTTTATCGACGATTCGGTGACCAAGCCAATAACTTTTTTTTTTCCACCTTAGAAACTTACCAAAGTGACCCATTTAACCCGAAATTTTAGCAGAAATCTAAATCTGGTCTCCGTTTTGTGAAATTCCTGTAACTTTTTTTTTAAATTGAAAGATCATCTTTAAAAAAACCGACGCTTTGAAGCTGGACAGCCAACTTAGCGACGATTCGGTGACCAAGCCTATAACTTTATTTTTCCACCCATAGAAACTTACCAAAGTGACCCATTTAACCCGAAATTTTAGCAGAAATCTAAATCTGGTCTCCGTTTTGCGAAATTCCTGTAACTTTTTTTTTTTTTTAAATTGAAAGATCATCTTTAAAAAACCGACGCTTTGAAGCTGGACAGCCAACTTATCGACGATTCGGTGACCAAGCCAATAACTTTTTTTTCCACCCTAGAAACTTACCAAAGTGACCCATTTAACCCGAAATTTTACCAGAAATCTAAATCTGGTCTCCGTTTTGCGAAATTCCTGTAACTTTTTTTTTTAAATTGAAAGATCATTTTTAAAAAAACCGACGCTTTGACGCTGGACAGCCACTTTACCGACGATTCGGTGACCAAGCCAATAACTTTTTTTTTAGCCTTAGAAACTTACCAAAGTGACCCATTTAACCCGAAATTTTAGCAGAAATCTAAATCTGGTCTCCGTTTTGTGAAATTCCTGTAACTTTTTTTTAAATTGAAAGATCATCTTTAAAAAAACCGACGCTTTGAAGCTGGACAGCCAACTTATCGACGATTCGGTGACCAAGCCAATAACTTTTTTTTCCACCCTAGAAACTTACCAAAGTGACCCATTTAACCCGAAATTTTACCAGAAATCTAAATCTGGTCTCCGTTTTGCGAAATTCCTGTAACTTTTTTTTTTTTAAATTGAAAGATCATCTTTAAAAAAACCGACGCTTTGAAGCTGGACAGCCAACTTATCGACGATTCGGTGACCAAGCTATAACTTTTTTTTTCCACCCTAGAAACTTACCAAAGTGACCCATTTAACCCGAAATTTTACCAGAAATCTAAATCTGGTCTCCGTTTTGCGAAATTCCTGTAACTTTTTTTTAAATTGAAAGATCATCTTTAAAAAAACCGACGCTTTGAAGCTGGACAGCCAACTTATCGACGATTCGGTGACCAAGCCTATAACTTTTTTTTCCACCCTAGAAACTTACCAAAGTGACCCATTTAACCCGAAATTTTACCAGAAATCTAAATCTGGTCTCCGTTTTGCGAAATTCCTGTAACGTTTGTTTTTTTTTTTTTAAATTGAAAGATCATTTTTAAAAAAACCGACGCTTTGACGCTGGACAGCCACTTACCGACGATTCGGTGACCAAGCCAATAACTTTTTTTTTAGCCTTAGAAACTTACCAAAGTGACCCATTTAACCCGAAATTTTAGCAGAAATCTAAATCTGGTCTCCGTTTTGTGAAATTCCTGTAACTTTTTTTTTTTAAATTGAAAGATCATCTTTAAAAAAAAAACCGACGCTTTGACGCTGGACAGCCAACTTTATCGACGATTCGGTGACCAAGCCAATAACTTTTTTTTTCCACCTTAGAAACTTACCAAAGTGACCCATTTAACCCGAAATTTTAGCAGAAATCTAAATCTGGTCTCCGTTTTGTGAAATTCCTGTAACTTTTTTTTTTAAATTGAAAGATCATCTTTAAAAAAACCGACGCTTTGAAGCTGGACAGCCAACTTATCGACGATTCGGTGACCAAGCCTATAACTTTCTTTTTCCACCCTAGAAACTTACCAAAGTGACCCATTTAACCCGAAATTTTACCAGAAATCTAAATCTGGTCTCCGTTTTGCGAAATTCCGGTAACTTTTTTTTTAAATTGAAAGATCATCTTTAAAAAAACCGACGCTTTGAAGCTGGACAGCCAACTTATCGACGATTCGGTGACCAAGCCAATAACTTTTTTTTCCACCCTAGAAACTTACCAAAGTGACCCATTTAACCCGAAATTTTACCAGAAATCTAAATCTGGTCTCCGTTTTGTCAAATTCCTGTAACTTTTTTTTTTAAATTGAAAGATCATCTTTAAAAAAACCGACGCTTTGAAGCTGGACAGCCAACTTTATCGACGATTCGGTGACCAAGCCTATAACTTTTTTTTCCACCTTAGAAACTTACCAAAGTGACCCATTTAACCCGAAATTTTAGCAGAAATCTAAATCTGGTCTCCGTTTTGCGAAATTCCTGTAACTTTTTTTTTAAATTGAAAGATCATCTTTAAAAAAACCGACGCTTTGAAGCTGGACAGCCACTTTACCGACGATTCGGTGACCAAGCCAATAACTTTTTTTTTTCCACCCTAGAAACTTACCAAAGTGACCCATTTAACCCGAAATTTTACCAGAAATCTAAATCTGGTCTCCGTTTTGTGAAATTCCTGTAACGTTTTTTTTTTTTTAAATTGAAAGATCATCTTTAAAAAAACCGACGCTTTGAAGCTGGACAGCCAACTTATCGACGATTCGGTGACCAAGCCTATAACTTTTTTTTCCACCCTAGAAACTTACCAAAGTGACCCATTTAACCCGAAATTTTACCAGAAATCTAAATCTGGTCTCCGTTTTGCGAAATTCCGGTAACTTTTTTTTTAAATTGAAAGATCATTTTAAAAAAACCGACGCTTTGAAGCTGGACAGCCAACTTATCGACGATTCGGTGACCAAGCCAATAACTTTTTTTTTTTTCCACCCTAGAAACTTACCAAAGTGACCCATTTAACCCGAAATTTTACCAGAAATCTAAATCTGGTCTCCGATTTGTGAAATTCCTGTAAATGTATGGCGCTTTTTTTTTTAAATTGAAAGATCATCTTTAAAAAAACCGACGCTTTGACGCTGGACAGCCACTTTATCGACGATTCGGTGACCAAGCCAATAACTTTTTTTTTCCACCCTAGAAACTTACCAAAGTGACCCATTTAACCCGAAAATTTAGCAGAAATCTAAATCTGGTCTCCGTTTTGTGAAATTCCTGTAACTTTTTTTTTTAAATTGAAAGATCATCTTTAAAAAAACCGACGCTTTGAAGCTGGACAGCCAACTTATCGACGATTCGGTGACCAAGCCTATAACTTTCTTTTTTTTCCACCCTAGAAACTTACCAAAGTGACCCATTTAACCCGAAATTTTACCAGAAATCTAAATCTGGTCTCCGTTTTGCGAAATTCCGGTAACTTTTTTTTTTTAAATTGAAAGATCATCTTTAAAAAACCCGACGCTTTGAAGCTGAGCCAACTTATCGACGATTGGGTGACCAAGCCAATAACTTTTTTTTCCACCCTAGAAACTTACCAAAGTGACCCATTTAACTCGAAATTTTACCAGAAATCTAAATCTGGTCTCCGTTTTGCGAAATTCCGGTAAGTTTTTTTTTAAATTGAAAGATCATTTTTAAAAAAACCGACGCTTTGACGCTGGACAGCCACTTTACCGACGATGCGGTGACCAAGCCAATAACTTTTTTTTACCTTAGAAACTTACCAAAGTGACCCATTTAACCCGAAATTTTAGCAGAAATCTAAATCTGGTCTCCGTTTTGTGAAATTCCTGTAACTTTTTTTTTAAATTGAAAGATCATCTTTAAAAAACCGACGCTTTGAAGCTGGACAGCCAACTTATCGACGATTCGGTGATCAAGCCTATAACTTTTTTTTCCACCCTAGAAACTTACCAAAGTGACCCATTTAACCCGAAATTTTACCAGAAATCTAAATCTGGTCTCCGTTTTGCGAAATTCCTGTAACTTTTTTTTTTTTTAAATTGAAAGATCATCTTTAAAAAAACCGACGCTTTGAAGCTGAGCCAACTTATCGACGATTCGGTGACCAAGCCAATAACTTTTTTTTTTCCACCCTAGAAAATTACCAAAGTGACCCATTTAACTCGAAATTTTACCAGAAATCTAAATCTGGTCTCCGTTTTGTGAAATTCCTGTAACTTTTTTTTTAAATTGAAAGAACATTTTAAAAAAACCGACGCTTTGAAGCTGGACAGCCACTTTCGACGATTCGGTGACCAAGCCTATAACTTTTTTTTCCACCCTAGAAACTTACCAAAGTGACCCATTTAACCCGAAATTTTACCAGAAATCTAAATCTGGTCTCCGTTTTGCGAAATTCCTGTAACTTTTTTTTAAATTGAAAGATCATCTTTAAAAAAACCGACGCTTTGAAGCTGGACATCCAACTTATCGACGATTCGGTGACCAAGCCTATAACTTTTTTTTCCACCCTAGAAACTTACCAAAGTGACCCATTTAACCCGAAATTTTACCAGAAATCTAAATCTGGTCTCCGTTCTGCGAAATTCCTGTAACTTTTTTTTAAATTGAAAGATCATCTTTAAAAAAAAACCGACGCTTTGACGCTGGACAGCCACTTATCGACGATTCGGTGACCAAGCCTATAACTTTTTTTTCCACCCTAGAAACTTACCAAAGTGACCCATTTAACCCGAAATTTTAGCAGAAATCTAAATCTGGTCTCCGTTTTTGAAATTCCTGTAATTTTTTTTTTAAATTGAAAGATCATCTTTAAAAAAACCGACGCTTTGAAGCTGGACAGCCAACTTATCGACGATTCGGTGACCAAGCCTATAACTTTCTTTTTCCACCCTAGAAACTTACCAAAGTGACCCATTTAACCGAAATTTTACCAGAAATCTAAATCTGGTCTCCGTTTTTGCGAAATTCTTGTAACTTTTTTTTTTTTTTAAATTGAAAGATCATTTTAAAAACCGACGCTTTGACGCTGAGCCAACTTTACCGACGATTCGGTGACCAAGCCAATAACTTTTTTTAGAAACTTACCAAAGTGACCCATTTCGAAATTTTAGCAGAAATCTAAATCTGGTCTCCGTTTTGTGAAATTCTGTAACTTTTTTTTAAATTGAAAGATCATTTTTAAAAAAACCGACGCTTTGACGCTGGACAGCCACTTTAACGACGATTCGGTGACCAAGCCAATAACTTTTTTTTTTAGAATTAGAAACTTACCAAAGTGACCCATTTAACCGAAATTTTAGCAGAAATCTAAATCTGGTCTCCGTTTTGTGAAATTCCTGTAACTTTTTTTTAAATTGAAAGATCATCTTTAAAAAACCGACGCTTTGAAGCTGGACAGCCAACTTATCGACGATTCGGTGACCAAGCCTATAACTTTTTTTTTCCACCCTAGAAACTTACCAAAGTGACCCATTTAACCCGAAATTTTACCAGAAATCTAAATCTGGTCTCCGATTTGCGAAATTTCTGTAACTTTTTTTTAAATTGAAAGATCATCTTTAAAAAACCCGACGCTTTGAAGCTGAGCCAACTTATCGACGATTGGGTGACCAAGCCAATAACTTTTTTTTTTCCACCCTAGAAACTTACCAAAGTGACCCATTTTACTCGAAATTTTACCAGAAATCTAAATCTGGTCTCCGATTTTGCGAAATTCCGGTAACTTTTTTTTTTTTTAAATTGAAAGATCATTTTAAAAAAACCGACGCTTTGACGCTGGACAGCCACTTTACCGACGATGCGGTGACCAAGCCATTAACTTTTTTTTAGAGTTAGAAACTTACCAAAGTGACCCATTTAACCCGAAATTTTAGCAGAAATCTAAATCTGGTCTCCGTTTTGCGAAATTCCTGTAACTTTTTTTTAAATTGAAAGATCATGTTTAAAAAAACCGACGCTTTGAAGCTGGACAGCCAACTTATCGACGATTTGGTGATCAAGCCTATAACTTCCTTTTTCCACCCTAGAAACTTACCAAGGTGACCCATTTAAACCGAAATTTCACCAGAAATCTAAATCTGGTCTCCGATTTTCGAAATTCCTGTAACTTTTTTTTTTTTTTAAATTGAAAGATCATCTTTAAAAACCCGACGCTTTGAAGCTGAGCTAACTTATCGACGATTGGGTGACCAAGCCAATAACTTTTTTTTTCCACCCTAGAAACTTACCAAAGTGACCCATTTAACTCGAAATTTTACCAGAAATCTAAATCTGGTCTCCGTTTTGCGAAATTCCGGTAACTTTTTTTTTTAATTGAAAGATCATCTTTACAAAAACCAACGCTTTGACGCTGGACAGCCAACTTACTGACAGATTTTTAAACACTGCGTGTCATTCGAACGGGAATTTGTTCCCAATACAGATGACTATTAAAACTTTACTCTATGATTAATAGATCTTGAATTATTGCACTTAGACAATGCGTTTTTATGAAATTTATAAGAAAAACACTCAAAAAGAAAGTAAAAATTTTTTAACTATTGTAGGAACTCTTTTTAAACGCTCTTCTTTCAAATGGGCTTAATTGTAACGTATATCTGATTTCCGTGATTTTGGGTTTGTTTAGAAACTTAAAAACTTTTTTTTTTTGTCCTCCTCCAATTCTTACCAAACTTAGTTTTTCTGAAGTAGAATTCATTCAACGCTGATCACGAATATGTATGGCGCTTGATGAAATTCCAATTCGTTCAAAAGTTATTCAAGACCGTTTGTTGGAAATTCGTCCCTTTTATTTCAATAGTCGTGTATTTGGGTCAATTTTTTCATTCCCCAAATCTTACCAAACTTAGTTTTCCTTGCGTAGAATTCAACGCTGGTCACGAATATGTGTGGCGTTTGTCGAAATTCCAATTCGTTCTAAAGATATTCACAACCGTTTTTTGAAATTCTTCCCTTTTTTATTTCAATAGTCTGATTCGGTTACCAAGCCAATCACTTTTTTTTAGCCTTAGAAACTTACCAAAATGACCCATTTAACCCGAAATTTTAGCAGAAATCTAAATCTGGTCTCCGTTTTGTGAAATTCCTGTAACTTTTTTTTTTAAAATTGAAAGATCATCTTTAAAAAAACCGACGCTTTGACGCTGGACAGCCACTTTACCGACGATTCGGTGACCAAGACAATCACTTTTTTTTTTTTTAGCCTTAGAAACTTACCAAAGTGACCCATTTAACCCGAAATTTTAGCAGAAATCTAAATCTGGTCTCCGTTCTGCGAAATTTCTGTAAATGCGAAATTTTTTTTTTTTTAAATTGAAAGATCATCTTTAAAAAAACCGACGCTTTGAAGCTGGACAGCCAACTTATCGACGATTCGGTTACCAAGCCTATAACTTTTTTTTTTCCACCCTAGAAACTTACAAAAGTGACCCATTTAACTCGAAATTTTAGCAGAAATCTAAATCTGGTCTCCGTTTTGCGAAATTCCTATAAGTTTTTTTTTAAATTGAAAGATCATTTTTAAAAAAACCGACGCTTTGACGCTGGACAGCCACTTTACCGACGATTCGGTGATCAAGACTATAACTTTCTTTTTCCACCCTAGAAACTTACCAAAGTGACCCATTTAACCCGAAATTTAACCAGAAATCTAAATCTGGTCTCCGTTTTGCGAAATTCCTGTAACTTTTTTTTTTAAAATTGAAAGATCATCTTTAAAAAAACCGACGCTTTGAAGCTGGACAGCCAACTTATCGACGATTCGGTGACCAAGCCTATAACTTTCTTTTTCCACCCTAGAAACTTACCAAAGTGACCCATTTAACCCGAAATTTTACCAGAAATCTAAATCTGGTCTCCGTTTTGCGAAATTCTTATAACTTTTTTTTTTAAAATTGAAAGATCATTTTTAAAAAAACCGACGCTTTGACGCTGGACAGCCACTTTACCGACGATTCGGTGACCAAGACAATCACTTTTTTTTAGCCTTAGAAACTTACCAAAGTGACCCATTTAACCCGAAATTTTAGCAGAAATCTAAATCTGGTCTCCGTTTTGTGAAATTCCTGTAATTTTTTTTTTTAAATTGAAAGATCATCTTTAAAAAAACCGACGCTTTGACGCTGGACAGCCACTTTAACGACGATTCGGTGACCAAGCCAATAACTTTTTTTTTAGCCTTAGAAACTTACCAAAGTGACCCATTTAACCCGAAATTTTAGCAGAAATCTAAATCTGGTCTCCTTTTGCGAAATTCCTGTAACTTTTTTTTAAATTGAAAGATCATTTTTAAAAAACCGACGCTTTGAAGCTGGACAGCCAACTTATCGACGATTCGGTGACCAAGCCTATAACTTTTTTTTTCCACCCTAGAAACTTACCAAAGTGACCCATTTAACCCGAAATTTTACCAGAAATCTAAATCTGGTCTCCGATTTGTGAAATTCCGGTAACTTTTTTTTTTAAATTGAAAGATCATTTTAAAAAAACCGACGCTTTGACGCTGGACAGCCACTTTATCGACGATTCGGTGACCAAGCCAATAACTTTTTTTTTCCACCCTAGAAACTTACCAAAGTGACCCATTTAACTCGAAATTTTAGCAGAAATCTAAATCTGGTCTCCGTTTTGTGAAATTCCTGTAACTTTTTTTTTAAATTGAAAGATCATTTTTAAAAAAAACCGACACTTTGACGCTGGACAGCCACTTTACCGACGATTCGGTGATCAAGCCAATAACTTTTTTTTCCACCTTTAGAAACTTACCAAAGTGACCCATTTAACCCGAAATTTTACCAGAAATCTAAATCTGGTCTCCGTTTTGCGAAATTCCTGTAACTTTTTTTTTTTAAATTGAAAGATCATCTTTAAAAAAACCGACGCTTTGAAGCTGGACAGCCAACTTATCGACGATTCGGTGACCAAGCCAATAACTTTTTTTTTTTAGAAACTTACCAAAGTGACCCATTTAACCCGAAATTTTAGCAGAAATCTAAATCTGGTCTCCGTTTTGCGAAATTCCTGTAACTTTTTTTTTTTAAATTGAAAGATCATCTTTAAAAAACCGACGCTTTGAAGCTGGACAGCCAACTTATCGACGATTCGGTGACCAAGCCAATAACTTTTTTTTCCACCCTAGAAACTTACCAAAGTGACCCATTTAACTCGAAATTTTACCAGAAATCTAAATCTGGTCTCCGATTTGCGAAATTCCGGTAACTTTTTTTTAAATTGAAAGATCATTTTTAAAAAAACCGACGCTTTGACGCTGGACAGCCACTTTACCGACGATTCGGTGACCAAGCCAATAACTTTTTTTTAGAGGTAGAAACTTACCAAAGTGACCCATTTAACCCGAAATTTTAGCAGAAATCTAAATCTGGTCTCCGTTTTGTGAAATTCCTGTAACTTTTTTTTTTAAATTGAAAGATCATCTTTAAAAAAACCGACGCTTTGAAGCTGGACAGCCAACTTATCGACGATTCGGTGACCAAGCCAATAACTTTTTTTTCCACCCTAGAAACTTACCAAAGTGACCCATTTAACCCGAAATTTTACCAGAAATCTAAATCTGGTCTCCGTTTTGCGAAATTCCTGTAACTTTTTTTTAAATTGAAAGATCATCTTTAAAAAACCCGACGCTTTGAAGCTGAGCCAACTTATCGACGATTGGGTGACCAAGCCAATAACTTTTTTTTTCCACCCTAGAAACTTACCAAAGTGACCCATTTAACTCGAAATTTTACCAGAAATCTAAATCTGGTCTCCGATTTGCGAAATTCCGGTAACTTTTTTTTAAATTGAAAGATCATTTTAAAAAACCGACGCTTTGACGCTGGACAGCCACTTTACCGACGATGCGGTGACCAAGCCAATAACTTTTTTTTTTTCCAGTTAGAAACTTACCAAAGTGACCCATTTAACCCGAAATTTTAGCAGAAATCTAAATCTGGTCTCCGTTTTGTGAAATTCCTGTAACTTTTTTTTAAATTGAAAGATCATGTTTAAAAAACCGACGCTTTGAAGCTGGACAGCCAACTTATCGACGATTCGGTGATCAAGCCTATAACTTCCTTTTTCCACCCTAGAAACTTACCAAAGTGACCCATTTAACCGAAATTTCACCAGAAATCTAAATCTGGTCTCCGTTTTCGAAATTCCTGTAACTTTTTTTTTAAATTTAAAGATCATCTTTAAAAAACCCGACGCTTTGAAGCTGACAGCTAACTTATCGACGATTGGGTGACCAAGCCAATAACTTTTTTTTTTCCACCCTAGAAACTTACCAAAGTGACCCATTTAACTCGAAATTTTACCAGAAATCTAAATCTGGTCTCCGATTTGCGAAATTCCGGTAACTTTTTTTTAAATTGAAAGATCATCTTTAAAAAACCGACGCTTTGACGCTGGACAGCCACTTACCGACGATTCGGTGACCAAGCCAATAACTTTTTTTTCCACCCTAGAAACTTACCAAAGTGACCCATTTAACTCGAAATTTTACCAGAAATCTAAATCTGGTCTCCGTTTTGTGAAATTGTAACGTTTTTTTTAAATTGAAAGATCATTTTAAAAAAACCGACGCTTTGAAGCTGGAATTTTTTTCGGTGACCAATTGAAAGAACTTTTTTTAGCCTAAAAACTTTACCAAAGTGACGTTTTGCGAAATTCCATTTAACTCGAAATTTTAAAAATCTAAATCTGGACTCCGTTTTGCAGAAAATTCCGACCGTTTTTTTTTAAATTGAAATTCATTTAAAAAGACCTTTGACGCTGGACTTTTTCCGACGATTCGGTGACCAAGCCAATAACTTTTTTTTAGAGTTAGAAACTTACCAAAGTGACCCATTTAACCCGAAATTTTAGCAGAAATCTAAATCTGGTCTCCGTTTTGTGAAATTCCTGTAACTTTTTTTTAAATTGAAAGATCATCTTTAAAAAACCGACGCTTTGAAGCTGGACAGCCAACTTATCGACGATCGGTGACCAAGCCTATAACTTTTTTTTCCACCCTAGAAACTTACCAAAGTGACCCATTTAACCGAAATTTCACCAGAAATCTAAATCTGGTCTCCGATTTTCGAAATTCCGGTAACTTTTTTTTTTTTAAATTGAAAGATCATCTTTAAAAAACCCGACGCTTTGAAGCTGGACAGCCAACTTATCGACGATTCGGTGACCAAGCCAATAACTTTTTTTTCCACCCTAGAAACTTACCAAAGTGACCCATTTAACTCGAAATTTTACCAGAAATCTAAATCTGGTCTCCGTTTTGCGAAATTCCTGTAACTTTTTTTTTTAAATTGAAAGATCATTTTAAAAAAACCGACGCTTTGACGCTGGACAGCCACTTTACCGACGATTCGGTGACCAAGCCAATAACTTTTTTTTTAGAGTTAGAAACTTACCAAAGTGACCCATTTAACCCGAAATTTTAGCAGAAATCTAAATCTGGTCTCCGTTTTGTGAAATTCCTGTAACTTTTTTTTTTTAAATTGAAAGATCATCTTTAAAAAAACCGACGCTTTGAAGCTGGACAGCCAACTTATCGACGATTCGGTGACCAAGCCTATAACTTTTTTTCCACCCTAGAAACTTACCAAAGTGACCCATTTAACCCGAAATTTTACCAGAAATCTAAATCTGGTCTCCGTTTTGCGAAATTCCTGTAACTTTTTTTTTAAATTGAAAGATCATCTTTAAAAAACCGACGCTTTGAGCTGGACAGCCAACTTATCGACGATTCGGTGACCAAGCCAATAACTTTTTTTTTCCACCTTAGAAACTTACCAAAGTGACCCATTTAACCCGAAATTTTACCAGAAATCTAAATCTGGTCTCCGTTTTGCGAAATTCGGTAACTTTTTTTTTAAATTGAAAGATCATTTTAAAAAAACCGACGCTTTGACGCTGGACAGCCACTTTACCGACGATTCGGTGACCAAGCCTATAACTTTTTTTTCCAGAGTTAGAAACTTACCAAAGTGACCCATTTAACCCGAAATTTTAGCAGAAATCTAAATCTGGTCTCCGTTTTGTGAAATTCCTGTAACTTTTTTTTTTAAATTGAAAGATCATCTTTAAAAAAACCGACGCTTTGAAGCTGGACAGCCAACTTATCGACGATTCGGTGACCAAGCCTATAACTTTTTTTTTCCACCCTAGAAACTTACCAAAGTGACCCATTTAACCCGAAATTTTACCAGAAATCTAAATCTGGTCTCCGATTTTTGCGAAATTCCTGTAACTTTTTTTTTTTTTAAATTGAAAGATCATCTTTAAAAAACCGACGCTTTGAAGCTGGACAGCCAACTTATCGACGATTCGGTGACCAAGCCAATAACTTTTTTTTCCACCCTAGAAACTTACCAAAGTGACCCATTTAACTCGAAATTTTACCAGAAATCTAAATCTGGTCTCCGTTTTGCGAAATTCCTGTAACTTTTTTTTAAATTGAAAGATCATCTTTAAAAAAACCGACGCTTTGACGCTGGACAGCCACTTTACCGACGATTCGGTGACCAAGCCAATAACTTTTTTTTTTTAGAGTTAGAAACTTACCAAAGTGACCCATTTAACCCGAAATTTTAGCAGAAATCTAAATCTGGTCTCCGTTTTGTGAAATTCCTGTAACTTTTTTTTAAATTGAAAGATCATCTTTAAAAAAACCGACGCTTTGAAGCTGGACAGCCAACTTATCGACGATTCGGTGATCAAGCCTATAACTTCCTTTTTCCACCCTAGAAACTTACCAAAGTGACCCATTTAAACCGAAATTTCACCAGAAATCTAAATCTGGTCTCCGATTTTCGAAATTCCTGTAACTTTTTTTTTTTAAATTGAAAGATCATCTTTAAAAAACCCGACGCTTTGAAGCTGAGCCAACTTATCGACGATTGGGTGACCAAGCCAATAACTTTTTTTTCCACCCTAGAAACTTACCAAACTGACCCATTTAACCCGAAATTTCACCAGAAATCTAAATCTGGTCTCCGATTTGCGAAATTCCGGAAATCTTTTTTTTTTTTAATTGAAAGATCATCTTTAAAAAACCAACGCTTTGACGCTGGACAGCCAACTTACTGACCGATTTTTAAACACTGCGTGTCATTCGAACGGGAATTTGTTCCCAAACCAGATGACTATTAAAACTTTACTCTATGATTAATAGATCTCGAATTATTGCACTTAGACAATGCGTTTTTATGAAATTTATAAGAAAAACACCCAAAAAGAAAGTAAAAATTTTTAACTATTGTAGGAACTCTTTTTAAACGCTCTTCTTTCAAATGGGCTTAATTGTAACGTATATCTGATTTCCGTGATTTTGGGTTTTTTTTTTTTGTCCTCCTCCAATTTTACCAAACTTAGTTTTTCTGAAGTAGAATTCAACGCTGATCACGAATATGTATGGCGCTTGATGAAATTCCATTCGTTCAAAAGTTATTCAAGACCGTTTGTTTGAAATTCGTCCCTTTTTTTAAATTAGATCGTGTTTTGGGTCAATTTTTTTTCCCCAAATCTGACCAAACTTAGTTTTTTGCGTAGAATTCAACGCTGGTCACGAATATGTGTGGCGTTTGTCGAAATCCTAAATCTCGTTCTAAAGATATTCACAATTTTTTTTTTTTTGAAATTCTTCCCTTTTTATTTCAATAGTCTGATTCGGTTACCAAGCCAATCACTTTTTTTTTTAGCCTTAGAAACTTACCAAAATGACCCATTTAACCCAAAATTTTAGCAGAAATCTAAATCTGGTCTCCGTTTTGTGAAATTCCTGTAACTTTTTTTTTTTTTTAAAATTGAAAGATCATTTTTAAAAAAACCGACGCTTTGACGCTGGACAGCCACTTTACCGACGATTCGGTGACCAAGACAATAACTTTTTTTTAGCCTTAGAAACTTACCAAAGTGACCCATTTAACCCGAAATTTTAGCAGAAATCTAAATCTGGTCTCCGTTTTGTGAAATTTCTGTAACTTTTTTTTTTTTTTAAATTGAAAGATCATCTTTAAAAAAACCGACGCTTTGAAGCTGGACAGCCAACTTATCGACGATTCGGTGACCAAGCCTATAACTTTTTTTTTCCACCCTAGAAACTTACCAAAGTGACCCATTTAACTCGAAATTTTAGCAGAAATCTAAATCTGGTCCCCGTTTTGCGAAATTCCTATAACTTTTTTTTTTTTTTAAATTGAAAGATCATTTTTAAAAAAACCGACGCTTTGATGCTGGACAGCCACTTTACCGACGATTCGGTGACCAAGACTATAACTTTTTTTTCCACCCTAGAAACTTACCAAAGTGACCCATTTAACCCGAAATTTTACCAGAAATCTAAATCTGGTCTCCGTTTTGTGAAATTCCTGTAACTTTTTTTTTTTTTTAAATTGAAAGATCATCTTTAAAAAAACCGACGCTTTGAAGCTGGACAGCCAACTTATCGACGATTCGGTGACCAAGCCTATAACTTTTTTTTCCACCCTAGAAACTTACCAAAGTGACCCATTTAACCCGAAATTTTACCAGAAATCTAAATCTGGTCTCCGTTTTGACAGCCACTTTACCGACGATTCGGTGACCAAGCCAATAACTTTTTTTTTTAGCCTTAGAAACTTACCAAAGTGACCCATTTAACCCGAAATTTTGAAATTCCTGTAAATTTGTTTTTTTAAATTGAAAGATCATCTTTAAAAAAACCGACGCTTTGAAGCTGGACAGCCAACTTATCGACGATTCGGTGACCAAGCCTATAACTTTTTTTTTCCACCCTAGAAACTTACCAAAGTGACCCATTTAACCCGAAATTTTACCAGAAATCTAAATCTGGTCTCCGATTTGCGAAATTCCTGTAACTTTTTTTTTTAAATTGAAAGATCATCTTTAAAAAACCCGACGCTTTGAAGCTGGAGCCAACTTATCGACGATTGGGTGACCAAGCCAATAACTTTTTTTTTCCACCCTAGAAACTTACCAAAGTGACCCATTTAACTCGAAATTTTACCAGAAATCTAAATCTGGTCTCCGATTTGCGAAATTCCGGTAACTTTTTTTTTAAATTGAAAGATCATTTTTAAAAAAACCGACGCTTTGACGCTGGACAGCCACTTTACCGACGATGCGGTGACCAAGCCATTAACTTTTTTTTTTTTAAATTTTTTTTTTAGAGTTAGAAACTTACCAAAGTGACCCATTTAACCCGAAATTTTAGCAGAAATCTAAATCTGGTCTCCGTTTTGTGAAATCCCTGTAACTTTTTTTTTTAAATTGAAAGATCATGTTTAAAAAAACCGACGCTTTGAAGCTGGACAGCCAACTTATCGACGATTTGGTGATCAAGCCTATAACTTCCTTTTTCCACCCTAGAAACTTACCAAGGTGACCCATTTAAACCGAAATTTCACCAGAAATCTAAATCCGGTCTCCGATTTTCGAAATTCCTGTAACTTTTTTTTTTTAAATTGAAAGATCATCTTAAAAAAACCCGACGCTTTGAAGCTGAGCCAACTTATCGACGATTGGGTGAACAAGCCAATAACTTTTTTTTTCCACCCTAGAAACTTACCAAAGTGACCCATTTAACTCGAAATTTCACCAGAAATCTAAATCTGGTCTCCGATTTGCGAAATTCCGGTTTTTTTTTTTTAATTGAAAGATCATCTTTACAAAAACCAACGCTTTGACGCTGGACAGCCAACTTACTGACCGATTTTTAAACACTGCGTGTCATTCGAACGGGAATTTGTTCCCAAACCAGATGACTATTAAAACTTTACTCTATGATTAATAGATCTCGAATTATTGCACTTAGACAATGCGTTTTTATGAAATTTATAAGAAAAACACCCAAAAAAGAAAGTAAAAATTTTTAACTATTGTAGGAACTCTTTTTAAACGCTCTTCTTTCAAATGGGCTTAATTGTAACGTATATCTGATTTCCGTGATTTTGGGTCTTTTTTTTGTCCTCCTCCAATTCTTACCAAACTTAGTTTTTCTGAAGTAGAATTCAACGCTGATCACGAATATGTATGGCGCTTGATGAAATTCCAATTCGTTCAAAAGTTATTCAAGACCGTTTGTTTGAAATTCGTCCCTTTTATTTCAATAGTCGTGTATTTGGGTCAATTTTTTCTTTCCCCAAATCTTACCAAACTTAGTTTTCCTTGCGTAGAATTCAACGCTGTTCACGAATATGTGTGGCGTTTGTCGAAATTCCAATTCGTTCTAAAGATATTCACAACCGTTTTTTTGAAATTCTTCCCTTTTTATTTCAATAGTCTGATTCGGTTACCAAGCCAATCACTTTTTTTTTTAGCCTTAGAAACTTACCAAAATGACCCATTTAACCCGAAATTTTAGCAGAAATCTAAATCTGGTCTCCGTTTTGTGAAATTCCTGTAACTTTTTTTTTAAAATTGAAAGATCATCTTTAAAAAAACCGACGCTTTGACGCTGGACAGCCACTTTACCGACGATTCGGTGACCAAGACAATCACTTTTTTAGCCTTAGAAACTTACCAAAGTGACCCATTTAACCCGAAATTTTAGCAGAAATCTAAATCTGGTCTCCGTTCTGCGAAATTTCTGTAACTTTTTTTTTTAAATTGAAAGATCATCTTTAAAAAAACCGACGCTTTGAAGCTGGACAGCCAACTTATCGACGATTCGGTGACCAAGCCTATAACTTTCTTTTTCCACCCTAGAAACTTACAAAAGTGACCCATTTAACTCGAAATTTTAGCAGAAATCTAAATCTGGTCTCCGTTTTGCGAAATTCCTATAAGTTTTTTTTTTAAATTGAAAGATCATTTTTAAAAAAACCGACGCTTTGATGCTGGACAGCCACTTTACCGACGATTCGGTGATCAAGACTATAACTTTCTTTTTCCACCCTAGAAACTTACCAAAGTGACCCATTTAACCCGAAATTTCACCAGAAATCTAAATCTGGTCTCCGTTTTAACTTTTTTTTTAAATTGAAAGATCATTAAAAAAACCGACGCTGCTAACTTTATCGACGATTCGGTGACCAAGCCAATAACTTTTTTTTTTTAAAATTTGAAAGATCATCTTTAAAAAAATCCACCGACGCTTTGAAGCTGGACAGCCAACTTATCGACGATTCGGTGACCAAGCCTATAACTTTCTTTTTCCACCCTAGAAACTTACCAAAGTGACCCATTTAACCCGAAATTTTACCAGAAATCTAAATCTGGTCTCCGTTTTGCGAAATTCTTATAACTTTTTTTTTTTTTAAATTGAAAGATCATTTTAAAAAAAAACCGACCCTTTGACGCTGGACAGCCACTTTACCGACGATTCGGTGACCAAGACAATCACTTTTTTTTTAGCCTTAGAAACTTACCAAAGTGACCCATTTAACCCGAAATTTTAGCAGAAATCTAAATCTGGTCTCCGTTTTGTGAAATTCCTGTAACTTTTTTTTTTTTAAATTGAAAGATCATCTTTAAAAAAACCGACGCTTTGACGCTGGACAGCCACTTTAACGACGATTCGGTGACCAAGCCAATCACTTTTTTAGCCTTAGAAACTTACCAAAGTGAGCCATTTAACCCGAAATTTTAGCAGAAATCTAAATCTGGTCTCCTTTCTGCGAAATTTCTGTAACTTTTTTTTTTAATTGAAAGATCATTTTTAAAAAAACCGACGCTTTGAAGCTGGACAGCCAACTTATCGACGATTCGGTGACCAAGCCTATAACTTTCTTTTTCCACCCTAGAAACTTACCAAAGTGACCCATTTAACCCGAAATTTTACCAGAAATCTAAATCTGGTCTCCGATTTGTGAAATTCCGGTAACTTTTTAAATTGAAAGATAATTTTTAAAAAAACCGACGCTTTGACGCTGGACAGCCACTTTACCGACGATTCGGTGACCAAGCCAATAACTTTTTTTTTAGCCTTAGAAACTTACCAAAGTGACCCATTTAACTCGAAATTTTAGCAGAAGTCTAAATCTGGTCTCCGTTTTGTGAAATTCCTGTAACTTTTTTTTTTAAATTGAAAGATCATCTTTAAAAAAACCGACGCTTTGAAGCTGGACAGCCAACTTATCGACGATTCGGTGACCAAGCCTATAACTTTCTTTTTCCACCCTAGAAACTTACCAAAGTGACCCATTTAACCCGAAATTTTACCAGAAATCTAAATCTGGTCTCCGATTTGCGAAATTCCGGTAACTTTTTTTTTTTTTTAAATTGAAAGATCATCTTTAAAAAACCCGACGCTTTGAAGCTGAGCCAACTTATCGACGATTGGGTGACCAAGCCAATAACTTTTTTTTCCACCCTAGAAACTTACCAAAGTGACCCATTTTACTCGAAATTTTACCAGAAATCTAAATCTGGTCTCCGATTTGCGAAATTCCGGTAACTTTTTTTTTTAATTGAAAGATCATTTTTAAAAAAACCGACGCTTTGACGCTGGACAGCCACTTTACCGACGATGCGGTGACCAAGCCAATCACTTTTTTTAGCCTTAGATACTTACCAAAGTGACCCATTTAACCCGAAATTTTAGCAGAAATCTAAATCTGGTCTCCGTTTTGTGAAATTCCTGTAACTTTTTTTTTTAAATTGAAAGATCATCTTTAAAAAAACCGACGCTTTGAAGCTGGACAGCCACTTATCGACGATTCGGTGATCAATTTTTCCAGCCTTAGAAACTTACCAAAGTGACCCATTTAACTCGAAATTTTACCAGAAATCTAAATCTGGTCTCCGTTTTGTGAAATTCCTGTAACTTTTTTTTAAATTGAAAGATCATCTTTAAAAAACCGACGCTTTGAAGCTGGACAGCCAACTTATCGACGATTCGGTGACCAAGCCTATAACTT
>BMAU01002144.1:0-18190 GCA_019973935.1 Trichonephila clavipes
AACAACTCAACTCGGCAACATGAACGAAACAACTCAGCAGGAGAAAACTACTCAACTCAGCAGCAGGAACGAACAACAACAACTCAACTCGGCAGCAGGAACGAAACAACTCCACTCGGCAACATGAAACAACTCAATCCCTCGTCAGTAGGAACGAAACAACTCAACTCTGCACTTCCGTTGACCGCCTACAACCGCCTGCAACCGCCTGGGTAACCGCCTACAACCGCCTGCAACCGCCTGCAACCGCCTGCAACCACCTACAACGCCTACAACCGCCTACAACCGCCTACACAACCGCCTGCAACCGCCACAACCGCCTGCAACCGCCTACGACCGCCTACGACCGCCTACAACCGCCTGCAACGCCTGCAACCGCCTGCAACCGCCTGCACCGCCTGCAACCGCCTGCACCGCCTGCCGCCTTTACAGCAGAATCGGCTTTTTCTACTACTCTTATGCTTACTCTTGCTTTACTAGTAAAAAATGTCTTCTGCTCGAATCAGATCATGGAATTGCAGATATTGTTTTCCATATATTTTAAATGTTCGCGTTTTCTAACTTCTACATCAACCTTTTAACAGTCTACACTCCTGCAAAGAAGTCTGAATTCAAAACTATAAAAACTTATTATTCCCAACAATGTCATTTATACCTTTATTTTTTTATAATCTATGAATACGTTAAACTATTAATTTGTTATGGCGACTATTTAATATTAAATGCGAATAAATTTCGAACTGAAATTTAAATTGAACGTTTCAAAAACTGTCATCGATATTCTCGTAACTTTTACATATTGTCGCTTTAGCATCTCACACATCTATCTTCTATGTAAAAACTATTATAAGTTCATCAAATGTTTCGGCATATTTTTACTAATAACATGCAGTTTTCAACCAAATTGTGAGGTCGCGGTAGCCTAATGGTCAAGGTAACGGACTCGTAGCTGGCGTGTCATGAGTTCGACCCCAGTACCAATGAAGATACGCCATGTAGGAGAGCGATGCTCAAGTGTCGTCCTCGTCACTTGACCATGGTTTAAAATTACGAGGTCCGTCGCCAAGTGAGTGAATATTATCGTCGCACTGTTCAGCTACATGAGGGCTTTTGGTGATGGACCTCGTAATTTTCAAGCATGGTCAAGTGACGAGGGTGACATGAGCTGGAGCCCTCTCCTAACTACCACACTTCCCCAACGGAGGGGCTGCGGTAGCCCAGTGGTTAAGGTATCCAACCATGGCAGGCATGTCGGGAGTTCGATCCAAGTACCACTAAAGACCCGTGTGGGGCAGCGATGCACGTTAAATCTGTCGAGAGCTGAAACGTCCTCCCGTTGGTGTGGTGTGGTAGTTAGGAGAGGGGTGCCAGCTCAGGTGTCGTCCACGTCACTTGACCATGGTTCAAAAATTACGTGGTCCGTCGCCAAAAGCCCTCGTGTAGCTGAACAGTGCGACGTTAATATTAACTCAACTCAACTCCCCAACGGAGGACGTTTGAGCTCTCTACGTGGCCGCGGTAGCCGAGTGGTATAGGCATCGGATCGTGGCTGGCTTTGTCACGAGTTCGAGCCCAGTACCACTAAAGACCCGCCGTGTAGGGCAGCGATGCACGCTAAATCTGTCGAGAGCTGAAACGTCCTCCCGTTGGTGTGGTAGTTAGGAGAGGGGGTGCCAGCTCGGGTGTCGTCCACGTCTTGACCATGGTTCAAAAAATTACGTGGTCCGTCGCCAAAAGCCCTCGTGTAGCTGAACAGTGCGACGTTAATATTAACTCAACTCAACTCCCCAACGGAGGACGTTTGAGCTCTCTACGTGGCCGCGGTAGCCGAGTGGTATAGGCATCGGATCGTGGCTGGCTTTGTCACGAGTTCGAGCACAGTACCACTAAAGACCCGCCGTGTAGGGCAGCGATGCACGCTAAATCTGTCGAGAGCTGAAACGTCCCTCCCGTTGGTGTGGTAGTTGAGAGGGGGTGCCAGCTCAGGTGTCGTCCACGTCACTTGACCATGGTTCAAAATTACGTGGTCCGTCGCCAAAAAGCCCTCGTGTAGCTGAACAGTGCGACGTTAATCTTCACTCCTTGAGCTCTCTACAGATTTAACGTGCATCGTCCCTACACGGCGGGTCTTTTGTGGCACTGGCCTCGAACTCGTGACATGCCAAACATGATCCGATACCTTGACCACTTGGCTACCCCGGCCACAGGTCCGTCGCCAAAAATCCTCGAGTAGTTGAGTAGAGAAGAGAGTGCGACGTTAATATCCCCCTCACTTAATTAAATTATATGAAATTTAAGGAATACTTGAAAAAATATTAGAAGTCGAATATATATATATATATATATATATATTAAAAAATTTAAATCTAAATATAATTAAATATCCAAAGAATTATTAGTATTTTTGGTAAATATATATTTTTCAACTGAGTATGTGAGACACGCATAAATATATTTTCGAAATTCAAATGCAGAATTTCAGTGCAGTTAATATAAAATCCTAGTTTTGCATGGTTAAGATTATAAAGATGTCCAAATTTTAATAACTTTTTCTTCAAACAACCACTGGAACATAAATGATGAAGGATTTTGATAAATAGATATTTCTTTAACTTGAATTTAAAAAGGATCTTTATATTTATTTATATGCGCAAATGTTAACTGTAAATTTGTCCAGATGTTTTTGATTACTCTTTATTTTAAGATTCGAGTTTAAAAATATAAGCTTATAGTTTACGTTCTCTTTGAATGAAATTAATGTTCAGACATTTAAAATTCAAGTATAATTTGTTATCTGAACAATACAAAACTAAGGATTCTATACAAGATGCCCTGAATACCTGGCTTTAAAATTATGAAAAGCTAAAAGATTAAAATTTGGTTTTTTAGTAATGCTTAAAATTTTTTTTGCAAATAATGTAATACAGAAGCTTAAAAACTATTCATGTTTAGAAGTGTTCAGTTTTAAAAGATTTTAAATTTTGAACCTTTTTTTCTGTTAATTTTTGACACACAACGACATAATTCTTTTTTTAAAAAATCCCTGAAAGTATTGACTAAAATAAGAAAAAATGAAACAGTAAATTATCCTCAATGCTTTAATATATACTTTGAATTTTAATACTATAGATATTTTTAAAAAAAAAAAATTAGACATACATTATAAAAACTTAATTTCATTTGAGAATTTTAAGGTAAAGAAAAAAATGAGATTTTATCAAGCTATCCCCTAATTTTCTCAATTCGTTGACTTGCAATTATTTCGTACGCTCTTGGGTTTAAAGAAATTATTCCCATTTTTTACGATTGCTGCAAAATAAGAACCGGTCTCCCCGCGAGCCATAAAACTTCCCCTCAATGTCCATTGTGTCTCCCCGACCATCTCTAATTATCTTTCAAGATGTCAAACATTTAAAGGGTGGGAAAAGAATTCGGAAAAACACGGCTTCACCGCTTTCGAACACGTTACTTGAGGAGGTAAAATTACGTTTGGTGCATTTTTGGTGAGTTCCGGCCTTACGGAAAATTCCGTGTGGTTCGTTTTTGAAGCCTCTCTAGTAAGGCGAAAAATGCCGTGCTAACCGCTTGGAGGGTTAAAACAAAAAAAGAAAGTATTCATGGAATATTTTGGCAATTTTAAAAACAATTGTTAACAGAGGTACGAGTTATAATGCAAATTTCCACAGAAATTGAGGCATCTTTTCCTGTCTGCAAAAAAATGTGTGTGCTTCGCGTTGAGTTACTTTTACCGAAGACAGCCTTAAGCGTAGCAGGTGTTCGCACGGTTATATTTTGAGATAAATTTTTAAAAGAAAATATTGCCATAGGTGAAAACCATATTCACAAAAAGTTCAGTACAGTAAAAAATCAATTATTTGGCGAAGAATGTTTCTTTCAAAAACATGAAAAAAAAATATACAATATGCTTAAAATGTTGACGAAAAAAAAATTAATACGTACAGCAGATTATTATTATTTTTGAAAAATACTGTACTCAAATTTATGGGTATTACTGGTAAGGTTGTTTTAAAAGTTTTATAGAATCTACTTCAAATAAAGAATCAGTAGAAATTGAAACTAATGAAAAAGAGAGAACACAAATTATAAATAATTAGAAGGGTAAGAATTAATTCAAATTCAGTATATAATGAGATTTTAACTATGAACTATCAATCTATTTAAAAGTATATTTGTAGATATGCATATGAAAATTAGGAAATATTCAGCTTTGTAAAGAATATTTACACTTTAAAAAAGAAATAAAAATCAATGAAAGTTTAATATATAAAGCATTGGGGGGACAAGGTCCAGTAACTTGTTTCGCATGCAGAAAAAATGTTTGAAATGAACAGTACTAGTTGAAGGCAAGGTGTCGGCTCGATGCTTTTAGGTAGCCTGCCCGCCTTGTAAGCTTAAGTTTGCGGGTTCAATCCCGGCTGGATTCGATAGATTTTCTGTGTTTCGTAGGCACGCCTCATGTCACATGATTGTGTGGCATGTGAAAGATCGCTTGAGTAGCATTTTGGCTGTGGGTAAAATTAAATCATGTTAGTATTTAGCATTCGACGAGAGCTTATTGAACTCAAGCATCAAAAATTTGGCAGTAGAAGTCTTCACTGGATGGTACTATCAACGAAAGGGTGGGATTCGGCGTGTCCGCAAAGGTGGCCCATTGGGAATAAAAAAAAATGAGGGCTAGGAAAACATTTTAAAACTTTTTTGGAAAAAAAACAATCTCCTTACAAAATTCATTTGCCGATTAATGGATAACAGTAGGATGAATGAAAATCTGTTAATTGGCTTTTAATTTCTGGATATCAATTATTACCAGAAACTTTTATTCTAGAATATAAGATTTCATTTCATGAAACACTTTCAGATTTTATAGTATCGAAAGAAGAAAATGCATCAATTTGAATATTATATCTGGATATCACACATTAAGTACTAATCATCTTGACACAGATCAAGTATCAAAAATTAAATATTTTATTCATGAAAGGTAAATTTAATAAATTGGACATCACCTTAATTCTAGATATTAGAATTGAATTAAAAAATTTGGGTGAATAGTTTAAATATCAAGATAAGCTATAGTGATAGAATAGAGATTGATGTAATAGAAGACAACACACACAAACCATGAAAAATTATCTGAAGCATTTACTTAATAAAAAAGTGGGGGATGCTAATAAATGTGAGGCTGAAAAAGTATTCAGAGATAAAGTTTATTCGAATATATTATACTAGATGGTATACCCGTTCTTCGCACGGGTGAACTGAAAAATTAAACACAGATTGAAGGATAAAGCAGTTTTTAATGAGTTAATTTTACGTGAATTGCAAATTAAACAAAAAAAGTTTTTTGCATATCTCAGCTAAACAAAACAGAAAGAAAAAAAACACCTTTGTTAAATTTTAAGTATGTAGATCTAATAGCTGATAAAAAGGATTTTTTTTATATAACTCCCCGTAACACTCTTGAGGGTCGATTTTTGAAAATACTTCCCTAAGCTGATCTCTGCTCAGCAAAAGTAACACATTATTAAAAGTTTTTATGTAATGATCGCTTAAAGTAGGGTAAATAATTTATATCTGAAAGTGTAATACATTAATATTACTTTCTGTTGTATTTATTTTATGTTAAAATTGTAATATTCGCAAGCAACGCCGTTTCTTAAATTATAATGGCGATTCAATGAAAAATATAGCGAAATGTTAACGATAGAGTCAAGTTGGCAAATGTCTAGCTACTTTCATAGCTCGAGCTTTATTAGAGCTTTGTAAAACCCGCTGTGTAGGGGAGCGATGCACGCTAATGCTTTACCTACCACATTATGATTTACTGCAGTTTTTTTAATGCAATAATTTTTTGGATCACTACATTGAAAATTAAGGGATATAAATACATAAACGAAATACTCCACTTTGGGAAATTTAATCCGTTAGAGATAATAAATTAATTGAAGACATTCCACTGTGTAAAATTAATTATATACAACGTTCACTTAAAATAAATAGTTAAATCGTTTTCTAAGGTCTTCATTAACATACAAAAACATCTACACTATTAAAATCCGAAGGTAAACAAACGTATCTATGTAGGTAGGAATGACGCCCAATGATCTCAAGACGCAGAAACTAACTAGCAGAAGGTATCAAAAATTTCGGGAATGATCCGAGGAATCCGTTTTGACCATTTATATTCCAATTAGTTAAAGATATTAATTAAAAACCTTAAAACGCATTTATTATGCACGTGGCGCCATCTGCAGAGAATCGGAAAGATAATTTATTTCCACGGGAAAATTCGAAACTCCTTTTTTTTTTTTCAGAGGTTTTTAAAAATTAATATAATATATATATATATATATATATATATATATATATATATATATATATATATATATATATATATATATATATATACCGGGTAGGCAAAAGTCCGTAAAAACTTTAAAAATTCATAAAATCCGGAGAAATGAACGAAAAAAAAAAACTTTGCGGGATCAGCATTAGTATGTCACGGGATTTTTTAAGCTAGAAAAAAATAATTCGAAAATCATCCGGTAGGTGGCGCTGATGTACGCAAATCAAAAAACAATGCATAAATAATGAACGAAAACTTTCACAACTTTATTACACCAGAATATGTTCCACATGACCACCACCACAGGGAGAAGACATTCCAGACAGTGACAAATCCAGCAACGGCAGAGTGCAACATGTCCGTATGTATGGAGGATACTTTTCTGTGGATCGCATCTTTCAGTTCCGACAGACTTGATGGACCGGATAGATACACGCGAGATTTCAAATATCCCCACAACCAAGTCTTCCGGTGTTAAATCTGGACACCGAGGAGGCCATGGGTACCTGCAGTGCCTGCTAACGATTCTGTCTTCCCCGAACGTCTGTATCAGGAATGCCTTAACCGGGTTAGCAGTGTGACTGGTTGCTCCATCTTGCATGAACGTGACATTCGAAATCTGACCTCGTTGAATTAAACATGGCACGACAGTCTCCCGCAAGCGTTAGATAACGCTGAGCATTTACCGTTTCCGTTATCCATCCATTTACTGGGCACTGCGCTTCAAAGAAGGGTCCTATGATAAATGAATGTGGATTCATTGACAGCAAAGGTTTTATAGCCGTCTAATTTGCATATTTCCACCACAGACGCTTGTAACAGCGCCACCTACCGGATGATTTTCGAATTATTTTTTCTAGCTTAAAAAATCCCGTGACATACTAATGCTGATCCGCAAACAGTTTTTTTTTCGTTCATTTCTCGGATTTTATGAATTTTTAAAGTTTTTTACGGACTTTTTGCCCACGGTATATATATAATCTTTCTTTTATCAGTCTTTATCAAATGAAGTCGAAAAATTTTTTATTTTAAAGGTATTAATCACGTTCTGAAATTTAGTTTTATCTACAAAACAAACGAAATATTTTTAAAAAATACTTACGTAAAGAAATGTTTAAAACTATTTCAAAATAAAGTTAGAAATTACCTTTTTTTTTTAATTTATGTTTTTCTATGCTTATTTTGAAAGCGCCTTGAAGCCACATCTGACTTCTTGGTGTACATTACTTTTTCTAATTCACTTACAGATAAGTCTCTATCCTCGTAGTTTTCCACCGCTGTGAATTTTTCTTAAGCTTATGGGAATTTTGTTTATCGATTATATTTTGAGACTTAAACTATACTTAACTGCAAAATATGAATCTACGAAAAAGCGATGCACGATTCATCTCTTGACTGTACCAAGCGCGGAACAATGCTCTTTGATGTTGCTTGCAATAGCTACATTTCCTCTTCAAATAAATTCATAAAAATTGTTAAATTTCTAACTTTTCAGTATTAAACAAAAAAAATAGACCCTGTTATATTATTATTAGTCCGGTTTCCACTGCAAAAACAGGGCGGTTCTCTATCACCTTTCTTAGTTTGTACGTATAGTTTTCAAGGCATGCATAAGAAAATACTCATCAAAAATACACTGTGCACAAACATTCTATTCTTCTTAAACTATGCTATCTATAGGGAAATCGAGACTTATTTTGATTTTTTAATAACTATTTAAAATTCAGCATATTTAGCGACTTATTATAAGCTTCATTTTGAGAAATTGTACAAAATTTTGCTTGATTGATAGAACTATATGCGGCCGCCCCTTGTTTTGGTCGCCCTCGTGCAGTGCACACCGGCTAGGATCGGCCCTTCTTGGTCAGGAAACAGTCATAGACTCAATCCTAACGAAAGCTTGTGACACTGTTTGAAAACTCTTGTCCGAATGAGGCGCCCATCTAGCAACTAATTGAGGGTATAATTGCTTCCTGGCATCATGTAATAGCCAAGGTAGAGTTTACAACTATCGTCAATTCAATGAAACATCAATATGAAGCTGTGATAAAAAAAATGTGTATAATAATAATGTATAATGTATATGGATAGTTTTTGTAGCTTGACTTTTTGTAATGAAAATATTTTAATTTTGTTTTCTTGTATTTAATATAATATTAAATATTCTTTAAAATGATATGTACGACTTTGCAAAGTGTGAAACGTAACTTTTTCTATTATATGCATACAAATTTAAAGAGCAAAAAAAAATTTCAAAGAGTGTCTACAATTTTGGCCACCACTGTAGACGCAAAAAAAATGATCTGAATTTAAAAATAAAGTGTGTTGGTATGCCATATCTGAGAATCAAAAATTTTCTGAGGATTTAATTAGGAGACTCAAAGTTTATAAATATAAACTTTATCAAGAGTTAAAAAGAAAATACTCTTGAATACTCTCAAAACATCGCTTGATAACTCTGAAATATATGAGTAGTGATTTTTCAAGCGAGAGAGAGAGAGATTCTGATTCAAGTTTGGCCAAGTACGCGAACCTTTTTGGGTCAAATTTATGTAAAGCTAAAAATGTAAATGTTTTGCCTTTATGTACTAAATTTCATTAAAATGAACCAATTACTTTTAATGGTATTGGTGGTTTTGCATTTTTAAACTTAATTTTGAACGCCAGAACTAATGAAACTCCAATTCTTTGGCGATGATTATTCACGCTAGAAAATTGTTGTAACCCCCCCCCCCCCTTGTATTTCTTAAAGTGCTTACACTCACTAGATGTGATGTACCCTTTGAAGCGAGTGGCTATCGCTATATCCAGCTCTGAACCAATTAACAATTGGTAATAATGTTTATAGCTTATTAAAGTTTGTTAACTTAAATGGAAGTTGTTATTTGATCTGAATTAATTGACTTGTGAAAATTTTCGATGAATCTGCAAGATACCGAATTGTATTTCATCACGAACTAAGAGCAAAATTGTTTTACTCTTTCGTGTACATTTCCTCAATAAGTGAAATAACTTGTAACTCGCATTTAAATTTAGGGTGATTGATAATTTATATTTCACTTTAAAATAAAAGCACAACGCAATACGTGACCAAAAAAAAAAGTATCTTACCTTAATATTCGGTTGGACCACTTGTGATTCAGATTAAAGGGTATATTCAAGCTGACATTAAGATTGCAGTAGGTTTTCACCGAGATCTTGAAGTGACACCTTGAATAAAGCCGTCCCTTAAATGCTGTTTCAGTATATCCCAAAGATACTAAACTAAAACTAGATGATCGCGGGCGGTAGCGCCGTAGGCGCCTATTCCCAGAAGGATAGGAGAAAAAGATAGACCATGACTGAAATTAAAACAAATACCGAAATCTCCCACAAAAAGCGGGGAGGGATGACATACCCCAAAGCACGAGCGTTCTAATGAAGCAGAGCGCCGGCGGGGGAGAGGAGGAAACGCAGGAAGGCAGAGAATCAATTCGGTGACAAATTCACCTCAGAACCCAGAGTGAAAGATGTAGTGCAGTGCAGCCAATTCTTGTTGTTAAGAGTGTGAAAAGAGTGTTTTTTGTTGTGTTATGGGGGGGCGGAGCGGGTTTCTCCACTTCGTTGAAGAGTATGCATATTTGATTTTAGGATGAGGATACGTAAACAGTTTTTGTGCTTTGATAATTGGATTGTCATGAGATTCAATAGATTTAAATACATTTCTAGAGAGTTTAGTGATGTAATTAGTGATCGGCTCCATATATCCCAAAGATTTCGACTTGTTAAGATCTCCAGTCTTTATGGTGGCCAATTCATGTAGAACAGGCATGTCAAAGATGATATTGCGGGCCACATGGTCTATTTTGTATTGAGTCGGGGGCCGCATGTTTTTAATGTTAACAAAATTAATAAAATACGATTTTTAGAATGATTATATTATGTATTTATTAGATTCAATGGCAAGTGTTCAATGCATTTTATAATATACATGCATAGTCGTTTCCTATTCCATGTTAGTTTTACAATCAAGCTATAAGTATTTCAAATTTTTCATAAGAAAACAAAATAGTTATAATAAGAAATGCTATTTAATATTACTTTTTATAAGATATTTTGCATTGCTTTTCACAAAACAAATCATCGAAATTTAGTTGAATGTATTATGATCAAATGTTTACAATTGATGATAAATGTTGATCGGGGTCAATCTTGACCTTTCTGAATTTTTATTATTTTTCATTAAAGAAAATAGTTGCTCACATAAATCAGTTCTACTGAACCTATTCATTGAATGCATAATAAACGATAACATTTTAGGAAAGCAATCTATAGGTAAATATGGATAAAAATTTGGAATTTGAAATTCTGTACATTTTTGCTTCAACGAAGAATTGCATTGGGTTCAATTTTTAAGTTTTCGTGTACCATTTCAATATATTGATAGATAGTAACAATACGGAATTGCAATTTATAGCTTTTAAAACCAGAAAATCTTGAATTGAATTCCGTTTCTATCAATTTAATTTGTCAAGCCTATTCAGTAAGATTGATTAAATCAATAATTTAGATTGATTTAATCAATAAAAAAAAGAGGAAAACAAATTTTTTTTTACTATTTGTTTTCACCGACTTAAAATTTTTTATTTGAAAGCGTTAGTTTTTTCAAATAGCGCTGTAACATGATTTTTGCTTGAAGCTTAATATTTAGTTTACTTATAATATAATCTAAGATATAATACTATACATCTATAATGCAGTGCTTCTCAAACTTTCCATACAGGCGCCCCCCTTTTCAATCACAATTTTTATCGCGCCCCCCTTATACATTAATAATGTACTGAATGCAATAATAATGCACTTTGACGCTAAAGCAACAATCTTTATTATAAACCGTACAAATTCATGTCATAAGTACTAAATTTTGTATACGTTACTTTTAAGCAAAAAAAAAAAAAGTAATAGGATAATTATTATGTTATTTTTCCTTTCCCTAAATTTTTAAATTGGAACATATTGCAAAATGCGGTGGCTGCTTAGAAGACAAAATATAGATATCAGCTAAATATAGAAAAAGAACTCAGAGGGTCAATTTCTAATCATAAGCATTCCTTTGAAAAACTTTGCTTTGCAAGACAAGCCCATGGAAGTCGTTAATACTTATTAAACTTGCTCTTAATTTAGTATTAATTAATTAGTTATAAAATATTCTGTGCAGCACTGATACATTAAAAGTATACCGGCTGAAGTACCCGCTCTTTGCACAAGTTCATTTATAAGAAAATAAAACATTATTGATATAAACACTTAATTGTAATGGAAGTAAAGTTAAGTGTGCGACAATGTTTACAAAAATGTAAAATGATTTTTTTAAGTGATTGCTCAAATTATAATTAGTTTTAAGCGAACTGTAATTTTAAGCCTCAAAGAATTAGCATTTAGAATTGAGGTTGAATAATAAAGAATAAAAAAAATTCTGATGAAGAATAATTGTATTATTTTTAATATTTAAAGCGAAAAGACTTCAACATGTTTTAACCCTGGAGCAGACACGCACTCGATACTAATGGTCGAGTGGGGTTATTGTGAGTCACCCCAATCCTTTTTTTATAATTATTTTTATAGTACACAATAAAAATCGTAATTCCAGTGAATTATTTAATTAAGAGAAAATATACTCACCTACTTTCAAGGACACAGAAAATATTTCGGAAAAAAAGTTATCACACCGTGAACTCAGACAAAACAAGTACCTTAAGATCGTAAAAAAACGTCTGTCACTCCCAAAAAAAAGAGGGAGATATGTGACAAATATATTTTAGTTCACGTTAAGATTATCAAACAGGAGGATAGTGTCAGGGCCATTGGTAACAATTGAACAGTTTTGCCAGAATTACCGATTTCGTGCACTCTGCTCGACGTGACCGCTCCCGGATTAAAAGTGTATTTATTACAATATAGATGTTCTAAAAAAATTATGTTAAACGTTCTTCATTATGCTTGGCTTAGTGATCCTTCAAACTTCCCTAAATGAAAAAACAAATACATAAGATTAGAGACGTAACTAATAGGGTTTCTTTCCCGGGAACCCGGGAAATCATAAGATTTCTGTGCTTTTTCTATTCCCAGGAATTATACTTCGTTCCCGGGATTTCCGGGAATCCTTTTGAGGCTTCAATTATCTATGAGGTAGTCATTTTTTACTTGACTGTAGATTTCAACCTCGGACATCGTTAGCTGACCCTACTGTGACAATTTGCGATCATTCACCCCAAACTTCCTGAACGAAGGAATGTTCGTGGGGTAAGAGTGTAATATGAGAAAGAAAGATTAACGCTTTCGTTGGATTGGTGAGAATTTTTCCGGCTAGCTGTGGGTAGGAATATCTGTCCGAATCAATTTCTATCTCTGTATCAAGCTTCGTTAACAAGAAGTATTTGATTTTTTAAAGTAATCCCATTTCGTAGCAAATTAGCACTGTATGATCGAAGTTCCAAGATCTTGATTTATGTGGATAACGTAAGTACTAATACTTAAAACTATTATTTGTTTAATCATTTTTCAAAAAAATTTTTCGGATACTTGTCTTTATTATGAGCTATTTAATTGAATGAGCAATTTGAAGAAGGGGAATGAGCCCACAAACTGTTGGGGGGAGAATATTTTTATAAACAATCTCGCGATATTTCTTATTTTTCTAAACCTAAATTTCGAGTGAGATTTTTAATATCTGTTTATATTTATGTAACTACAATATAACAATTCCATAGACAAGAAATCGGTTGTACAAATAAAATACCTTAAATACAATAATTAAAATTTTTAACGCACATAATCGGCACTTCAGCATACAAATGAGTTTTTCACGTATTTATTAATATTTATCTCTTAGTAACAACCTTAATAATTAATAATTGATTCACCTTAGACTAGTTAATTTTCAAACGCCTATGAGTTAGTAAAGGAAGGTTAATTTTAGTAATTATTTTTCAAATGTGAATTTTTCCCCCGAGATTTTTAATTTATAAAATTTTGAATTGTAACATTGTTTCCACGCCAACACAATTTTTTTCCTTAGTGCACAAAAAAATAAATAAATAAATAAATAAAAAATTTAAAACAAAAACTTTTAATTTAGGGAAAGATTTTTTCCTCTGTGTATGTGATAAAGTTGAAAATGAAAAATCGAGACAGTAACAGCATCTGCAAAATAAAGATAGTGTGACATTTATTTATTATAAACTAAGCAATTTCTTTTGTATTCGAATTTTTAATAATTTCTTTCCTCAGAATAATTATTTATTCCTTCGAAGTACTTTTTTCTGTAGATTTCGTTACAAACTACCTTTTTAAATTATTTATCAAAACATCTAGGGAATTTCATTGAGTAAAAAGGCAGATTTTAAAATTTCTGTTTGCCTCACAAAATGATACTAATTTTGCGGGGAGCATGGATGAAAATATATTTGATACACTATTTACTTTCTAAACCTTTATCAGGTTTATTGATAGTTATATTACATACACATTTTTAATACAATTTCAAACGTTTAAAAATCTGAAAATTAATCAGTCGAGGCTGAATTGAAAACTGAGGGAAAGAAACAGTCTTTCCAGAACAAAAACTGGAACTGATGATATATATATTTAACTTTTGGCATATATTTATACTGCTATATTTGATTTGCTTCTTTAGATTTATAGTATTTTAGTATATATACACACACACACATACAGTCGGACCTCTATTTAACGAAGTCGCTAAAACCAGAAGAAAAGTTCATTATATGGAAAATTTGTTAAATAGTGATTCCTCTTTCAATATTCTTCTGTTCTAGGTTCCAGGAAAAAATTTGCAATGTAGAAAGATTTGTAAAATGGTGGTTTGACTGCATATATATATATATATATATATATATATATATATATATATATATATATATATATATATATATATATATATATATATATATATATATATATTTAATAGAACCGAAACGAAAAATATTGTTTCAAGTTTTGTTCTGAACATAAAAATTATATTGTATTAATTAATTGTTCTGTTGATGTAACACATCCAAATATTTGAGATCTACTTATTTTTCTTACAATTTATATATTTCTTTCAGATATAAAAATTAAACATAACCATTCGAAATATGTCTGTCTCAATTACGAAGTCCTTTGTTTGGCTGTATTTCATAAAAAATAAAAATGAAGAAAGTGCAAAATGCATGAAATGTAGCAATATTTTGAAGTGTAGAGGTTGGTCAACAAGTGGTTTGCTTCGGCATTTACAAATTCAGCATAATATATCGAAAGCTACTCAATCCGTTTCTTCAGGATCACAAAATACTGAAGTTACTAAGAGAAAAATTGATAGTCATAATGATATCAGAATTACTTCTGAACAAAAGAAACCCTTATTATCATATTTTCTTAATGAAAAAAAGAAACACTAGAGGAAATTGTAAGTAAACTTGTTTGTGTAGATGGATTCACGGTAAATGCAATAACAAAAAGTAACTTTATTAGGAAGTCCTTACATGATAAAGGTTATTCCTTTCCTCCAAACCCTAGTGATGTTATGAAGCTTGTATATAAACAATATAATGTGATTAAAGCTCGCGTTACTAATGAAATTTCATCAAAGTTAAACGCAGGACTTCGTTGTAGCTTGACGCTCGATAAGTTTACATCGCTTAAAAATAGACGATATTCGAACATAAACGTTCACTTCAATGAGGGTGAAATCTTTAATTTAGGAATGCTAAGAATTAGTGGATCCTTTTCAGCAGAAAATTGTGTTAAAGCGGTTGAGACTAAACTACAGGAATTAGAAATCATAACAGAAAAACACATAGTTGCGTGTGTTACTGATGGTGCTAGTATGATGGTTAAGTTCGGAAAAATAATGAGTTATGAAGGTATCACCTGTGCTATGCACACGCCATACACCCTAGCCGTGTGCGATGTGTTTATAATAAACAAATAGATTTGGTAGAAAACACTGTTGAAGTAGAAGATAAATCATGAAGAAGACAATGGTGAAAGTGATGAGCTTGTTGAAGATTTAGACAAAGCATTAGATTTAGAATTTGAAAGCGGTGTAGGAACAACAGATGCTTTGTTTCATGTCACTCTTATGCAGAAAAAAATTCCATAACTAACATAAATGAAACTATAAAAAAGATTAGAAATGTAGTAAAATTATTCAGAAAGTCCCCTATAAAGAATGATATTTTACAAAAATATGTTAAAGAAGAGTTTGGCTGTGAAAAGATGGTTTGTTTGGATACCAAAACACGCTGGAATAGTTTGTTGGCAATGCTTGAAAGATTTTTAGAAATAAAGTCAGCAATTTCAAAACCATTAATTGACATTAAAGCAGAATAAATTATGGTCAATGTAGAGTTTGAAACTGTGACTACAATTGTAAAAGGCTTAAAGCCAGTAAAAATTGGCTTAGAAAAATTATGCAGTCGAAATGCAACTTTGCTAACTGCAGAAGGTGTATTTTCTTTCGTCATTGGAGAATTGAACGAACACAAAATTCAGAATTTGCAAAAAATATTAAATATTCTCTAATCCAAAGAATTAATGAGAGACGCAACGTTAATTTAATAGGATTAATGCAATACTTGAATTTTGGGAGAAAATACGAAGCAGCTGCAGTTACTGGCGATATTTCGCGATTGCCTGGTAAAAATTGTTTGGTTAGACGAGCCCAAATGATAGGGACAAGGCTTTTCTGCGAAGAAGAGGAATCAATATCCAACTCTTCACACTCAGAAGAAGAGAGCATAGAGATTTTGAAAGAAAAACCTCTGACATTAGACGAAAAATTAGAGAAAGCAATTTACTCTAAAACAAAAGTTTTATATTGTTCAACCAAAAAAAGTACCAGTTTCAACAAAATCATGAAACAAGAGATGCAGTTGTTCGACTCGACTGAAAATCCATCACCAAACATTATAAAACTTTGTGATGCTTTAAAAACAATTCCTCCAACGTCACTTGAAGCCGAGAGAGCATTTTCTGCTGCTGGATTGTTCGTTACAAAGCTTAGCACTAGGTTGAGTGATAAAAGTATGAATTGCTTATGCTTTTGAAATCTTATTTTTAAAAATGAATAATCGATTCATTGTATATTTTTTTGTATTTTTAGCTCATTATATAAATAAGTATTACTTTGAGTTTATATGTATCCTTATTTTATATAATTATTATTGATTTTATTTAAAAATAACTTGTTTTTAAATTTTTTTGAAATTTTGATGTATTTCCGGGAATCCCGGGAATGACAATTGCATTCCCAGGAATGGAAAAACCCGGGAAATCAGAAACCCTAGTAACTAACCGTACAAGTAAGCTCGAAGGTCAAACCGCAGCAAATACATTCTGCTGCCTACAGCTGATGGCAATAATACATAACAGTGATGAACTTTTTATCTTCCTAAAATTTTTTTTGATTATGGGTCTGGGTTTTGTCTTTCCTCTGAAAGAGTAGCATTTTCGCTTTGAAAAGAAAACATAATAAAAGAATCTTTCATCATGGGATTACAGTAAATGGAATAAAATGTTTTTTATTTGGTTATAGTATCAAAGATAACTAAAAAATGAGGATTTGAAGTAGAAGCTTTTATTTTTGATGATGTAAAATTGCAGATAATATATATATATATATATATATATATATATATATATATATATACATTATTTCTGTGTAAATGCGTATATTTTTTATTATATCAGAAAGTATTTTGTTTTACTTCATTCTTGTAAATAATTTTTTTAAAATCTTTTATCTTCGATATGCTCGTGCCCCCCTTGTAAGTTTATCGCGCCCCCCAGGGGGCGCGCTTTTTCACCAGTTTGAGAAACACTGCTATAATGTAATCCTTTAACCATTGTCTAGCTTTTAATTCTTTTAATTCAGCACATTTGCAACTTTTTGTTTTTAAGAAAATTATTCTTTCATCCAGCAACTTGAAGAATCATTTTGACATTTGATTATTCAAAAGCAATTGAACTTGTGAAGGTCCCCTTGGACCCGACTTTGAGAACGAGAATAATTTGGATTCAGATTAGAGCCAGTAGCCATTTTTATAAATAACTTTCTTTATTTGGTTATCTTTCCCAAATAGAATCAAAGACTTTTAATAACAAATAAATCAAATTAGCTATATGAGGTTTAAAAGGGACTTTCCTTTAAATTAAGTTAAATATGTAATGATCCAATTAATTAACAATTAGAATATCGATCACGTAGAGATTACCGCAATAAGAGATCCCAGAATTATATTCAATATTCCTATTGAACATTTAATTTTAATCTCACTCATAATATAAAGCTTTAATGAGACTTTAATCAATATTTACCACACTGTAGTTCAGCTCAGCTTTTTCTGAGATTTTATCCTCCTAGAAATCTCCAATAATAAATCTCTAACTTCACTATTATAACTTCCTGCTTCAATCTCTCTCTCCTACTGCTTTTTTCTTTACTATTCCGTTTGACTTAAATACTTTATCTAATCTGCATAACAAGGAATCCTGTCCTCTCTCTTTGGAGCTGATTGGAAATAGGTTGGGAATTAAATTTCCCTAAAAAAGACGACTCAGAATGTTAGTGATAAAGTTCCGTATAGGTTTGTCACAAACTTCCGTATGATGTGATTGATGGATGCAATCACATTCTAAACCTTCCAGAAATGAAACAAAAATTGAGGATAATTAATTTCGAACATAATTTACAATTTTGGTGTGACTACCTTTTTAAAAAAATCTGATATTTAAAACTTTAGAGTACAATACTTGCTGGTGAATAATGCAATGAAA